>JAHDIT010000064.1:0-80451 GCA_019232045.1 Ogataea degrootiae
TCAGGTGTTCCTTCTTCAGCTAATCCATCCTCAGGTGTTCCTTCTTCAGGTGTTCCATCCTCAGTTGTTCCATCTTCTGCTGGTCCATCATCAGGTGTTCCTTCTTCAGGTGTTCCATCCTCAGTTGTTCCATCTTCAGTTGTTCTATCCTCAGGTGTTCCATCTTCTGCTGGTCCATCCTCAGGTGTTCCATCTTCAGCTAATCCATCCTCAGGTGTTCCATCCTCAAGTGTTCCATCTTCAGGTGTTCCATCCTCAGTTGTTCCATCTTCAGCTAATCCATCCTCAGCTGTTCCATCTTCAAGTGTTCCTACTTCTGCTGATCCATCTTCTGCTACTGCATCTTCAGGTGTTTCATCCGCAGGTATTTCATCCTCAGGTATTCCATCCTCAGGTGTTCCATCTTCAGCTAATCCATCCTCAGGTGTTCCATCTTTAGGTGTTCCATCGTCAGTTGTTCCATCTTCAGCTGAACCATCTTCTGCTGTTCCATCCTCAGGTGTTCCATCTTTTGTTGTTACATCTTCAGCAGTTGTTCCATCTTCAGCTGAACCATCTTCTGCTGTTCCATCCTCAGGTGTTCCATCTTTTGTTGTTACATCTTCAGCTGAACCATCTTCTGCTGTTCCATCTTCAGGTGTTCCATCCTCAGTTGTTCCATCTTCAGCTAATCCATCCTCAGTTGTTCCATCTTCAGCTGAACCATCTTCTGCTGTTCCATCCTCAGGTGTTCCATCTTTTGTTGTTACATCTTCAGGTGTTCCATCTTCTGCTGATCCATCCTCAGGTGTTCCATCCTCAGGTATTTCATCCTCAGGTATTCCATCCTCAGCTAATCCAAGCTCAGGTGTTCCATCTTCAGCTAATCCATCCTCAGGTGTTCCATCCTCAGGTATTCCATCCTCAGCCGTCTCATCCTCAGGTATTCCATCCTCAGCCGTCTCATCTTCAGCTAGTCCATCCTCAGATGTTTCATCTCCAACTGTTCCTTCATTTGTGGTTTCAAGTTCGTCCGCTCTTTCTTCATCTACTTCAGGCTCCTCAAGTGCCACTTCTTTATATTCATTACCTGAACAGTCATCTGAGATCTCCTTACCCAACTCAATCACAGCTTCCTCATCGGTCTCTCGTTCCTCGCTATCTCTTTCATCCTTAAGCAGTAGAAGTGGTCATGAGAGCACTGAGTCAACGTCAATGGGAATTGTTCCTACAATCACTTCCGGTTTTGAATCTGCAGAAATCTCCTCTCTGTTTGTATCCGTCTCATCTTCGGAGCTTACTCTTGAGTCTAGCTTATCATCTGCAGTTACTTCAGCGTCTGCGTCTACTATTTTTTCATCCTTTGACTTGTCTTCAACCGCTGATTTATCAACTACTGCTTCGTCAGACCTATCAGCTGCTGAATCATCATCTGCTGTTTCATCTGACTTGCTACTTTCCAGTGCATACGAACAAAGTGAACCTACCACAGCTACCAATACAGGCGAGTTTGTTGTTTCCGCTTCAGTAACCGATAGTGAAAGTGATACACTTACCCCAAGGTCTACTACTAAGGGTTCTTCTGAAGATATAGAAACTACAACAGTTTCGTCCAAAGGGTTATTATCTTCATCTGAAACTACTTCTAATGCCACAGATGAGGTTAATTCAACAACCGTAGCAAGCGAGGGAAGTGTCATAAATACTGCCATCACTATTTATACAACTGTCACAGAAGGTGTGACGACTACTGTCACCGAATTCCTTCCATTAACAACAGCGCCTTCTACTGCTACTAGTATACCTACAAACTCTGAGTTGACTTTCGCTGATGAAGTCGGCTCAACAACCATTACAAGTGAAGGAATTGTGATCACTACTGGTATTATCATGTACACAGCTACTACAGAAGGTGCGATAACCACTATTACTGGGTTCGTTCCGTTAAGCACTCCACTATCTGCCATTACTACAACTACTGCTGTTACCCTGCGGCCGGAACTGACTACACTGACTAATCGTGATGGACGTGATGTTACTACAAATGTTGGGTTAACCACATTGACCAACCGTGAAGGTCGTGATACCACTTCTACTACTTTTATTAGTGACAACACATTTACTACCGATGAAGAAGCAAGTGTCAGTGTGACCGTGTTTGCCACTGGTTCAAATAATATTGAGGCAGAAATTACCTCTACAACGGTATTATCACAGTTACCTACGAGGGATGCTCGTATTACCACTACAACTAGTGATAACACCGTCCCAACTACTGAAATACCAACAGGCCTAACTAATATCGAAGGTGGGGCCTCTACTACTACCGCTCCTGTTAGCTTTGAATCGAATGCAGGCGAGGACTTGACTGTAATAACAGGCCAAGATGGTAGAGCTACCACTTCATCTGTTCCAACTTATTTCACTACTTCCTTTATGATTTCATATATTAGCGAAGATCTTACATATACTTTAACATCCACTGATGGTACATCTGTTGCAGTCTACACTACTGTTGTTCCAAATTACTCCAAAACCCTGATTTCAACCATTGCTAAGGTGACAGGAAGACCTCATACCTACTTCTCAGATACTCCAGAAGTTGCATACGAGGGTTCTGGATCTGTCTTTTCTATCAGTAGGCTCATTTCTTTCTTGAGTGTCTTAACGGGACTCTTATTTATTTGAACCTGTTCGTTATGAGTGGTGTTCATTATAAGTGCTCCTTTACTGTTTTCCGTTTTTAAATTCTTGTTAATATCTATTCTTCTCTTTCTCTATTTTTCTTCCGCCCGCTATTATTTAAATCGTTTGTTTCCTACTTTTGTTATAATATTTTATGAAAAGTTTGCACCTTTTTTGTGTTTATCATAGAGATTTCCTTTAATCAGTTTAATTTCCATACAAACCTTCCCAGCTTTTCTTCAAAACGCGCCACCGAGGCCATAAACCAGCCACCATGTATTATGTGGCGCACGTGAAAATTTCCTGCTTTGCGGGCAACCAACGCAATTTTTGTTGGTTGGCTCGCTGAATTCCATTTGTTTCTGTAACGGGATTATAGGATATATAAACACATTTATATTTTACTAATCTTTACAACTATATTATTCCATTGATATATCTTGTAGAAAATTGCTTCATACTGGCATTTGAATCAAGTTCTGTCAATTGTTTTGAGACTATTATTTTTTCAGTTTCACCCTTCTCCAAGTCAATTTTTCTGCTCTTTCTACATTCAAGCCAACAGCCCTGTAACCAAGTTCCGCCCTCCACTAATTCAACAACCATGTCATTCAAGGGTTTCCAAAAAGCTATCATCAGAGCACCTCAAAATCTGCGTCAAAAGCTGAACATGGGAGAGACCACATCTGACCCTGTTTATGTAGATGCCGAAAGAAGATTCAAAGAACTTGAAGAACAGACCAAAAGACTCAGTGATGAATCAAAAAGATATCACAAAGCTGTCAATGATATGCTAGACCATCAAATGGGATTCTCCAAGGCAATTGAAGAAATATTTAAACCAATCAGCGGCAAATTATCTGATCCAAACTCAGCCATACCGGAAGGTAACCCTGAAGGTATCGAAGCTTGTGAACAATATAGAGCCGTTGTGAATGAACTGAAAGAAACATTGAAGCCAGATTTAGAACTAATCGACACCAGAATTATTGCCCCTGCACAAGAACTTTTAAAAATTATTCAATCTATTAGAAAAATGGCTTTAAAGAGAAACCATAAACAACTAGATTTAGATAGACATCAAAACTCGTTAAGTAAGGTTCAAAACAAAAAAGAGTTGACAGCAAAGGATGAAGAAAAGATCTACAAATACGAGAACGATGTTGCTATTGCCCAGCAAGAATATGACTACTATAACGAAATGTTGAAGAATGAACTTCCAATCTTGTTCCGTCTTGAAGGTGAATTTATCAAACCTTTGTTTGTTAGTTTATACTACATGCAATTGAATGTCTTCTATACTCTTTCCAGCAGAATGGAAGAAATGAAGATTCCTTACTTTGATTTATCAACAGATATCCTTGAAGCTTTCCAGTATAAGAGAGGTGACGTTGAAGAGCGTACTGAAGCCATTGGTTTAACACATTTCAAACTTGGCCATGCTAGATCTAAATTGGAAGCGACAAAGAGACGTTATGCTCAAGGTGGAGCAGCTGACTCAACCTCCCCTAGCGGTTATGGCTCTCCAATTGTTGGTGGTGCCCCAGCTTACACTCCACCCGCAACCACTTCAACATATGGTTATGGTGATCAAAAAACTGCTTACTCGGGATACGCTCCACAAGCAGCAGAAGCATCCCCAGTTGCTGCCTACGGTGCATATGGTGCCGCTCCTGCTACTCCAACTTCATCTCCTGGAGCCGAAACCTGCACAGCTTTATATGATTATACTGCTCAGGCGGCGGGTGATTTGAGTTTCGCTGCTGGTACAGTAATTACAATTACTCAAAGATCAAATGATCAAAATGGATGGTGGACTGGTTCAGCCAATGGTGTTACCGGTGTTTTTCCGGGAAACTATGTCCAACTCAACCAGTGAACCCGCACTAGGTATAGTGTCCATTCAATGATGATTTTTATGCTTTTTTTCTTCTATTGTTTTCCTTTATAGGGTTCTTAATATTGTGTTTTGATATCCTGGCTTGTTTTTTTGAAGCAGATGCAACGTAATTCAATTGATTAGTTGTTGTCTATTCAACTTAAATTATATATGTATATCCCTATTTATATTATATTATGTATGGCATTATCCAATGCTTGTCCTATATTCTCTTTTTTCAATTATTGTAATTTAGTAGGCCATTCCAAATTTGAATGTGCGTGGAATAATTTGTTTACACTGTTTCTCTCCTTTGCGGCTCTGTTTTCTTAAACGCTCTGAACCTTGTCTGTTTCTGCCCCCTTTTTCTTCTCTTCAACTTTACCTTACTTTTCTTTGAAATAAGGATCTTTTTTCATTTTCAATTTTTAGTTATCATATTAAATACTCTTAAATTCTCAACTAACATCGCCTTTGTAACAGTATGGAGCAGCTTCACAACTTTCATATCCAACTTTCGAAGTCTTTAGCTCCAGTTGGAAGAGCAATATTGTTCCCTTACTGCCTTATTAGAGTTTTACTCCAGTGGTATCACTACACTTCAATCAATACGCTATCACTAGCAAAGCTTTACATTTTATACTACTATAATGTTATATTGATGGTGAATGAGTCTCACGATGATTACGAAACATTTGATGCTTCTTACGAACAAAAGAAACAATACAATTTGACAAGAGTGTACAATTATAATAGACCAATAGCAGCAGATGTAAAGCAGTGGTTTGAAGCTCCTTTGACCTTGAATGAGATTTATAACAAATCTTGGTTAAGAACAGATTACTACTGGGACAGGTACATTATACACACCCCTTTTTGCATGTACAGACGTCTTAGAAGATTACGGACTCCATATATTTATGATCCACATGCTCTTGATACTCCAGATAATGAAGTTAAAAATATTCCGAATGATAAGAGAAATGTTTTTAGCATACCAGATTTAACAGATATTGATTCAGGGGAAGAAGAAGATGAAACTAGGTCTAATCTTAACGAATACGAATCTTCATACATTAAACGATCCAAGTTAATAGAGTCTTCCAATCATAATATTCATGGATTTACCCCAAAACCGTACATTTTAACTTCTGAATCAATTAGAAAAAACCATAGTGGGGGAAAATTAGTTTCTCAGGTCTCTGATATTAAAAACTCTTCAATGATTAACTTATTTGAGCCACAACCAGTTCAAGCTTCATTACCAATCCTCCCAGTTCGACAAGAGCAAGCGGAAACAGTGGAAGAATCGCCAGTTAAATCCAGAGACCGTTCGTCTAGCGGCATCTTTTACAAGATCAAAGTCAGAAGAAGAAAACCTTCTAATCCTCCAAATGCCGATTTGACGGTTGGCAATTATGATCTGGTGAGACAGGCAATCAAAGATTGTTTACCAATGCCTGACTTTGATGATGGCTCTCTAGGTCCAAATATGGTGAGACTTGCATGGCACTGTTGTGCTCATTACGACAAAGTTACAGGAACTGGAGGCTGCAATGGGGGAACAATGAGGTTTGCTCAAGAATTCAATGACCCCGGAAATACAGGATTGCACACCGCAAAATCTTATCTTGATCAGATTCATGAAAAGTTTAACTGGATCTCATTTGCTGATCTATATACCCTTGGAGCTGTGGTTGCAATAGAAGAAATGGGTGGTCCAACGGTTTATTGGAAGCCAGGAAGAACAGATTGTCCCGATCCTGCCAAAGTACCACCAATGGGAAGATTGCCACTTGCCACTCTGGGGACTGATCATATTCGTGAAGTTTTTACACAAAGACTTGGGTTTAACGATCAGGAAATCGTTGCTTTGATAGGCGGAGGTCATACTTTAGGTGGTTGCCATGCAAAGTATAGTGGATTCAGCGGTCAATGGACAGATCTTCCTATTGTGTTCGACAACGATTTCTTCAAGGTCTTACTTGATGATACTTGGAGTCCTGGGATTGTTCCTCAAACAGGCAATAGTCAATACTATAACCACAATAAGCACTTAATGATGCTTAATACTGATATGGAGTTGTTGAAAAATCCAGACTTTAGAAAATGGGTTGAAATTTATGCAAATGATTCCACAAGATTTATGGATGATTTTGCAATTGCTTTTTGTAAGCTTTTAGAGTTAGGCGTCAACCGAGATTCTGATGGCATGGCAAGAACTAAAATCTGATATTCTATCTGTGTTGTTTTCTTTGCTGTATATATTTATAATCATGTAGGAGTTGTTTTCGCTTTATCTTTTTTTTGCGTTTTTTTTGCTGTTTATTTTAATTCAATGTTATCAAATTCTACAAAGGAATTGTAAACTTTACAGAAGAACAAAAAAGCCATAAAATTAATTATTATAAAGAGGTATACATATGAGCAGAAGAAATAAATATAGAAGAAAAGTACGTGACAAAAGTATTCACAAAAAAAATCAAATAAATAAAATAAATAGGACATAATTAATAAGCAAAGGGAGAAGAAAACGAAAATGGATCACACACCCATAAAACTTCCATCTTCATCTAGTCCATTATCATCTTGCAAACCAAGACTGTCAGTGATGGAAGAACTTGGCAAATTGTTTGTATCCAACAAACCGGACTGGACCATACTTGAAAGCGAAGATCCATTGTCATCGTCCATAGTTGATGGTCCACCCAAGAAATCAAGCATCATGTGCATACCGCCACCACCAGCATATTCTTCAACGTCAACGGGCAACACTTTTGAAACACCTTCCAAAAACCAAACCTTTTCCTTCATTTCATCCGTGAAGTTTCTTAGTAACTTATAGTAACATCTCATGATTCTCATTGCACTTAAGTCACAATGAATTAACAACCCCAAAAACATCTTATCTAACAATGCAGGAAAGGCGAAGATACGAAGTATGAAATCCTTTTTGTTTTTTTCAAGGTGGAGTTTAGCCATGTATGCTAGTGTCGGGAGGTATGGAGAACTGTATGGTAACGGGAACATATCGCTAATTTCTTCGTCGAAACATTGAATGGATGAATATTTTTGTTTATTAGTATTCAGGTTCATATCGTTCAACATACTATCACGTGATTTGGATGACGAACCGTTTGAGGAAGATTGGCCGGAACCATCGTTTGTTTCAGATGCACCGTTGCTTGTGTTTGATAATTCACCACTTATCAGATCGTACCCTATGTCACCAAGATCACCAAGGTCAACGGAGATAAATTTGTAAAACCTTGATTTTTCGCTCAATGGCCAAACAGCAGTTAGAATTGTAGCGGCACCTTTAACGTGAAAAATCCATGCTGATGGGGGTAATGATTTCAAAGAAGTGGATGTAGGCAATGATGCATTTGCCAATGAGTCCATGATTAAAATCAAAGCAGCTGCCACTAAAGCATCTGTATTTTCCGGTGACATTTCCAGAACAGCTTCTCTTAATAATCTTAAGGCATCTGCTCTATGGTAAGTAACACATTGATCTAAACCACGCTCTGTTCTTGATAAATGCGTTGCTGAAAATGCAAGCACAGAATGCATCAAAAATGGATATTTGAAAGCCAGCATTGGAATATCTTCGGACCATATCTTTGAATCCGAAATACCGGCCTCAGTGATGGTGGGCCAGACTTTTGTAGTATAGTGGTACATTAATCGAAGATCAAGCATGTTTAATTCTTGATTGGTATCATAGCTTGAGGGTAAAGAAGTTCCGCTGGAGCTAGCTAATGGTGGTGCATCATTGATCAGATTTGGAGATAAATTCGGCTCTGATTGTGACGTTTCTCGTTCTTGTTTCATTGAAAAAGGAGCAGATGACGGTGTTTTGAGATTAGAAGGAGTTGGAATGGTAGCAGGGTTATCCCCAACAGAACCATTAGACGAAGCACCAGTTGGAGTAATGGTGCTTTGGGCGGCAGAAGCAGAGGCAGCAGCAGCAGCTGCAAGTGCTGAAACGTTTGGATTGTTCATCATTTGAGGGATCATATCTTTGAGATTAGGGATATCCTTGATGTTGGCAAGGTTAGCAAGACTGGCAAGATTACCAAGATTTCCCAAGTTCCCTAGATTTCCAAGATTTCCAAGGTTTCCAAGATTTCCAAGGTTTCCGAGATTTGCCAAACTTGATAAATTACCAAGATTCCCCAAACCACCCATACTTCCCAGTTGTTTCTCTATGAGATCTTGGAATGCTTGTGGTTGTTGTTGTAGTTGCTGTTGCAGTTGTTGAGCGTTTGCCTGCTGTAGTACTTGGGATCCGGGTTCCTGTTCCATTTTCACTTGTGGATGACTTTGGCTATGGTTTTGCAATCCTTCTTGTTGTTTCCGGGAAAAGCGTGGCCTCTTATGCCGATGTTCATGCTGCTGTTGCTGTTGCTGTTGCTGTTGTGCTTGATTATCATATGGTGATTCATTCTCTTCCTCCTCTTCCCTATAAATTTGGTTCTGATCATTGGACTCTTGATTCAACAACGGAGCAGTATAAACACAGTCAATACCCATACGATGACAGTTCTTACAGACTGGCCGTAGTTCGTCACATTTAACCCTCCGCTTCTTACACGTCGCACAACCTTTCCTACTCTTTTTATGGAACTTTCTTTTTCCTGTTGATCTTTTATTAATTCTACCTGTCGACAAGTTCAACTTCTGATCGTAAGATTCGTCCGTTGATATCATGTTGTAAGAACACTGTTTGATGAAAACCACTGTTTGAACCGTACTGTTTCTTGTAATACTTGATATTTTTATCCGATCCTGCTGGTTTAATGCAGAAATAGGATATTATGCAACTCTATACAGGACGGAGTGGGTATATATTTGTTGAAAATAATATACTTATAGATTTGTTTTGTGAGAGTTTTTTCCCCCTGCTTTCAAGAAAAACTAGGTCTGACTATCTTTAAAAAGTAATGGAGTATGATTTCAGTGTAGATGTATGCCTATATCGCAGTATGAAATGGAATCAACTTCAACTACTTCATTGTAGGTTGTAAACTCCATATGTGAATAAATTTATAACTTTATGTCGTTCGTTCCCTTCGCTAAATTACACGATTTTCTTCTCGTTCCCCTCGTTTAATTTACTGGAGGCTGAAGTAAATACGGGGCTGTGCACACTCCGCCAGAAACACATTTTAATAGAACAGACAATAAACTACACCCATATTATCTGTTTAGAATGAAATTAGAGAGAAAGTTACTATATACTATATACTGTATATGAATAGTTATGCTATAGAGGTATAAACTCCCCACATCAACTTTTTTAATGACCGTGTGGGTCTTCTCTTGGAGGCTCTGGATCAACAGTTATCATGGTATCAATTCTCAATATGGCAATACAGGCTTCTAAGGCTGATTTTAGAGACTTGATTTTTGAGATAGTAGGTTCCAAAACACCATGAAGCACTTCATCAACAACTTTACCCCTGATCAAATCCAAACCGTAGTTCTTGTAATTCTTTCTCTTTGTATCAGCATTCGAGACTTGTTGTGAGGCAGCGTGGTATGATCTCAGTTTGGCGATTAGGTCAGAAGCATCTTTGGCAGCGTTCACGGATAGAGTCTTTGGAATGACCAGTAAAGCAGCCGCAAATTCAGCGATGGCAAGTTGCTCTCTGGAGCCAATGGTAGTGGCAAAATTTTCAAGGTAAATGTTTAAAGCACATTCAACGGCACCACCACCTGGGACAACGTTACCACTTTCCAATGTTCTTTTAACAACAGACAAGGAGTCATGTATAGATCTTTCCATTTCATCTAATGAATAATCGTTAGCACCTCTCAAGACGATGGATGACGAAGAATGGGCTTTAGTACCCTTAATTAAGATACATTCATCATCTGAGTATTTTTCTTGAACAACTTCCTCAGCATAACCCAAATAGCTAGATTCAAAAGTTTCTTCACCTTCCAAGTTGGACATACTTCCAATAAAAGTGGCACCAGTGGCCCTAGCAATTCTTCTTAAATCTTCCTTTTTACAGCGTCTAACAGCCATCACTTTAGCTTCAACAAATTCTTTCAAACATAGATCATCAATACCTTTAGTAGTTAAAACAACATTGGCACCAGCATCAATGATTTTTCTGATTCTTTCCAAAATGATACCGTACTCTCTCTTTCTGATTTCTTCAAGTTGTTCTGGATCGTCAATGTTAATCTGCACACCCATGGCCATTCTTGCTTTCTGTAAGTTGATATCTAAAACAGCAATCTTAGCACCGGTAATTTTCTTCAACATGGCTTGAGAGCCAACTGTACAGTTCAATGCATAACCGTTGACTAAAACAGATTCTAATGACGATTTACCGTGAGCTTTTAAAATGTTGACAGCTTTAACAGGGTATTTAGTTTCACCTTTCAAGTTTGTAGTTTTAACGGCCAACATGGCATCAACAACCATCTTACTGAAAAAGTCAGAATCCGGACCAATAATTTTAGAAGACATTGAAGTTTTAGCAATATTTATCATAGTATCCTTTCCTAAAGATTCAACCGGTTGGGATAACACTTCATTTATATATCTGATGGATTCTCTTAAAGCCAATCTATAGCCTGTTATAATTGTAGTTGGATGGATTTTATTCTTAACCAATTCATTAGCTCTTTTCAGTAATTCGGATGCAATGATAACAACGGACGTAGTACCATCACCGACTTCTCTATCTTGTTGATGTGCCAATTCGACAAGGATCTTACCAGCTGGATGTTGAACGTCCAACAAGGATAGAATCGTAGCACCATCATTAGTGACAGTGACATCACCAATGTCATCGACAAGCATTTTGTCTAAACCAACTGGACCTAATGAAGATTTAACAACGTTGGCAACAGCTTGAGTAGCTTGTACATTTTGGTTACGGACATCATCACCACTCAATTTGTCACCACCTAGGAATAAGGTATCTGAACGGGCAGTTGAGTACATATTGTAGAGATCAATTAGTGATATCAGTCAGTTGTTGACAAGTGTTGAATAATGTTGACTTGGTTTGAAATAGACAAATTGAAGTTAAATAATGTATATTATTAGGTTCTCGGGTTTGAAGATCACTTGTTACATCACATACATATAGCTTCATCTCTGTCTTGCCTGTGGTTTAGCACAGTTGCCTATTTGAAAATGTTCGATCGAACAAACAACGCGTTTTTTGTGTCTGGACACGAAAATATTTTTGTTTGAGCGGGTAAGTGTTAGCGTGTGACAGTCGTTTTGCTGTGTGTCAGAGACAAGAATTACAAAGGGCTACAGTCCAATGGGTCGGATGTGGTTGGAAGAAAGGACAACAAATTTAACACCTTTGAGTAACATAATAAGCAATAAGAAAAGTAAAGTAGAGAAAGGTAAAGTAAAGTAAGAACAAACAAACATAGAAAATAAGAACAGAAAATTAAAAACAAGACTCACACGCGTTCAAACAGTTAACGGTAATACGATTTATATGTTTCACATCAGCAGCAATATAAAATGTAGCTGTATTATATATATCCCAGAAACAATACTGAATACGTTAGAACTTGTAATGATAATGATAATGATAATGATAATGATGATGATCAGTAAAATAAAAACATAAAAAAACCAAAAAACACACACAGAACATAAAACAAAAAAGTTGTGATTTTATAGTCTAAAGAATGGTACATTTTTTGCTCTTCTTGATAACAGGTGGTTCAAGGGCAGCAACAATAGCTTCATCAAAAACGTTCTTCAAACCAGCTTGACTCATAGCAGAGCATTCGACGTACTTAATGGCCTTGGCTTCTTTAGCCAATCTTTCACCTTGTTGAGGAGTGATTGGTTTTTGCCCTTGTCTATCCAAGTTTGAAACAACCGTAGGATCACTTCTTAAATCTATTTGAGTACCCACTATTAAAAATGGAACTTGGGGAGCATGGTGATTAATTTCGTTGATCCATTTTTCTTTAACGTTATCAAATGAGGATGGAACAACAACGGAGAAACAAATCAAAAAGACATCCGTTTGAGGGTATGATAATGGTCTTAATCTATCGTAATCTTCTTGACCAGCAGTATCGAACAAACCGACAGTATATGGTTCATCACCGATTAAAACAGTGACAGCATAGTTATCGAAAACAGTTGGAACATAATCTTGAGGGAATTGGTTGGTGGTGTATGAGATAAGTAAACAAGTCTTACCAACCGCACCATCACCAATAACAACACATTTTATAGCAGCCATTTTTATTTTCTTGAATATATATTTGAACCTAAATTGGAAGACAAGGAAGTGGATGTTAGTATTCAGGGATGTATACTAGGGAGTTCAGTATATTGATAAAATGGGAATAGATGCTTTATTAAGAAAGTAGCTTAACCAAGCGTGCATGATGATTTGATTATTAACAAACAAACATAAACACAATACCACGCGGAAAACAGCATAATTACAGACTTTAAACAACATCCAGGGCCCATTAGACGACCAAAGCCTGTCTCTAAAGATAAAAGCAGAACATACTTGTTTGATTTTTAGTTTGTTAGTGTCTATTTGAGTTTCGTGTGACTATTAGAGAATGCAAATCAGATAACAAGATGGAAAGGTATGCAGATAACGATGATTGAGAAATAAAATAACCTGAAATATCTGAATTGGAGAGAGAATGTATTTATATATATGATACTAGTAAATAAACGATTGATAAGCAGAGGTAGGAATGGGTAGTTTGTTGAAGAGTAGTAAGTAATCAACGTAGCGTACCTATCAGCCTTAGGTATTACAATGTCTGATACAAATTGAGACAACAACATCCATTGATAACCAAAGGTTTTTTTTGGGCTGTTTTTTTTTGGTGGTGCACAGGTGAGGTGGGAGGTGTTTCTCAAAGCGTTTGGCTAGACGAGGGTCGATAGACGCGTCGTTCAGGAACAGAGGAGATATTGACTAAATCAACCAAAACTAACTAAATATACAATAAGTACTCTAACCGAAAGCTATTGTGACTACCACTAGGAGAAGTCGCTTTGCTCTTTTGAATCAAATACAGACAAACTTTCTTTAAAGCTAATTCTAAATAGGCTTGTTGCAGTCCTTATAATACACCTTGGCTTTGTAGAATCAAAATGTGTGTTCCATTCAAAAAAGGATTTGTACATTAGCCCTTTGCCGAGTCGTTTAACTAAGTACCCGTCACATATGGGCACATATGCCCTGTCCCTTTTTTGCTTGATCCCTAAAATTCTTTATAGCTTTTTCTTGCTGTTATTACTGTTACTTCGTGTTGTCACAAAAAATTCTGGAAATTACTAAACCTGAATTATTATACTGATATACAGAATCTATTCATCGTCACTTTCAGCTTCTTTTAACCAATCAACCCATTTTTCAGCCTTGTCTCTAACACTCACCATAGATTTACTTTCTTCGCTGTCCCACCATTTGTAGATATTATCTTCTTCAATGATTTCCTTATCATAAAGAACGTCCAAGATATATAACAAGATTAGGGAGTTGTGTTCTTTACTCAATGCATTACATAATGATTGTAGAATCAGCAGTAAATCAACTTGGTCACTATCATCAAACACTTGTCTTTCGAATAACAAAGACCATTTGTTGAAAATCTTTTCAACAGCCCCTTTGACTCCCAATGTTTGGGTTTCAATAAAGTGATAAACACGCTTAATCATAGCAGCTGAAGTAGCTTCTCTAACTTCATGATACGTGACATTCATACTCATTCTCAAGGTGTTTAATTCCAACAGGGCGGTATCAATGTCATGATTGTTTTCCATGGCTCTCTCTACGGTGGCAATCGCTTCCTTTTCAAACTCTTCTTCATCATCTTCAGACAAGTATATAGAGGTACTGGATTGAGTTCTCTTCTTACGCTTGTGCTGCTGTGTAATGGTAGTAGATGCAAGTGAAATATCTGAAACATTTAAACTTGCCAACTGATATATTATACCAGTGTAACCTTTATTGCATTCTTCATCATCTTCATCATCTTCATACAAGAAACCAACACCATTTTGGCCAACAATTGACGGATCATGGGTATCTGATCTATTACTGAATATACCATCAGAATCATCTTCGTATTCATTGTCTTTCTCATTGGAATTATCGTCTTCTTCTTCATCAGAAGAATCATCATAGTCACTATCAGACAAAACAATACTATCGCTCAACTTTGCGACAGGAGTCTTCACAATCCTAGTATCATTAGGAACAATAACATTTTCATCTATAACGACATCGAAACCAATGACAGCACCTGAATTCAGTATTGCATTCTTTCTAACAACAGCATTGGCTGCCACTATAGAATGCTTAATTATACAACCATCTTCAATAATGGCACCATCCCAGATGTACGAGCTTTGAACAATAACGTTATTTCCAATTTGGCATTTTCTTCCAATAACAGATGAGACAACATTAGAACCATCACCAATGACAGTATCAGTACCAATAACAACGTTTGATTGAATCTTACAGGAGTTGGATAATCTGACATTGTGTTCTTTGTAGATATGCTTGCTTTCATAGCTATAAGTCTGATCATCAAGCATGTTTCTTTCTGGAACGATAGGGTAACACCATCTTTCTAAAACGTCCTGTGAAATACCATCATAAGTTTGCCAACTTTCAACTCTTGCAGCATAATCTTCTTTTGTAATGTACGCATAAATATGTTTCTTCAATAAATCACTGCTCAAAACACCTTTAACGAAATCTGTTCTCAAAAACTGATAATCAAAGTTTTCTTGGAAAATAGTTGGAACTTGAGGAGTACAAATATCAACATGACAATCAATTAAATCGTTTCTAATTACAAACTCACTTGAATCTTCTAACATTTCAGGGTCAATATTAACAGAAGTTTTTGCACCATTAACTGATGGGATATCTTGGTAATATAAACATTTTTCAGTTTCTTTATCTAAAATGAAACAAGCTGGTTCAACTTGGGATCTGGCACGGTGCAATTCGGATGCTTCTTTCAAAACCATAGTGGCAATGTAATCTCTGTCAACTGCTTTTCTCTGCTGATGGATAATGATAGCCTTATTCAAGTTCATATTGGTGACAACATCACCTGAGACTAAAACAAAATCACCTGAAATTATACCTCTAGAATCAAGATCCCTCATAGCATCACCCACACTTCTTGATTCTAATGACATGATAGTTGAGATCTTCTTGAAAGGAGATGAAGGTAGGACCCACTTGGATTCATCGATATACTGTTGGATTTGGTCAGCATGAGCACAACACATTAAGTAAACTTCAGAAACGTCAGCTTGAGCTAAAAATTCCAATGTATATTCAATCAATGGAATATTTGCTAATGGCAACAAACAACGTGGACTGACAGACGTTAAGGGCATGAATCTAGTTTGGAAAGAATCCGTGAGCACAATAGCTTGCATCTTCGGTTCTTCATCAGAGTCTCCTCCATTGATCTTTTTAGTATTCTTTGGAGGCATTGTAGGTAGTTTATATAAATTAATGAATGGTTTGAAGAATAACTAACAGCACACTTGAGCTGCCTATTCTGATAGCCATTATCCCATTTGAATGTGTCATACAAATACATAATATATTTAGATCTCGATCTCATACACATAAGAAATGAATTTTTTTTTGGCCAGATTTAAAGGTCGTGGATTTATTACAAATTAATTGTCCCAACTTATATGGAGCAAAGCAGGGATGTGTTTATAAATTCATTAGCCGGTAAACCAGATGAGCTAACAAGATATGGAATACATAAAATACTTCAACATACTCTCAAGAAGTCATTATTTGAGTATCAGACGATAAATTTATTTAAATTGTTAAAAAAAGAACTGAAATACGGAGAAAATGAAGGTTGCCATTACAAAGCCATAAAGGTACTCCAAATTTCGAGGATTTGTTTAGTTGAATTCAGCGAAAATATAAGTTGATCACGTGTGCCTTTAAGATATATTTTATATTGTCACCGTTGATTCACTAGTGACTATTCAACAGCCATAAGTATAACCATAAGTTGAACCTTTTTCTCGAACTAGAATTAGCTTTAGAGAGCTTTTTTAATAGCTAAGTGGATCAACTACTTTGATCATATGAATCATCAGTAGCTATTCAGCGAAAATTTAGGGAGCAAACTTCGGTTAGTTTAAGGGCCGTGCTTGGTCACAAAGCAAGCCAAAGAGGAATTTCAGGCGACAAGTACGTCATTATTATTAGCAAGGGTCTAAAACCGGCTTATAGTTCGAATTGTTTCTATTAATGATCAAGTTAAAACTAAACAGGTTAAAACTAAGCAGGTTAAGTTACCAAACATGATGGTTACCATAGCTTTAAGCAGGCTTGGTAAAAGTTCTGGAAACTAGCAACTTTAAATTAGTTGACAAGCTTTTAAGGATATGTAACAAGGTTTATTAAGGGATTTCTAATAGTTGGCCTCTATTACTTTTGAAATTGCCCAAATCGTGGTAAGTAAATTGTGATTGCGAGTGAATTGCTATATCGTTTTTTTATCCACTGAGCAAGTATAAAAATCCGACTAACTCCCCTAAACTTCCTTGATGCTCAACTGTATCAAATTTCAATTTCATCGTTATTGATTGAACACTTGTCTAATAATCACTTATATTAACCGGCAAAACCTACAAAACCTACAAAACAAAATGTCTGACGCAGGTAGAAAAGACCTTTCCGATAAGATTTCCGAATCAGTGCAACCAGATTCTCAAAAGGGTTTCACCACCAAGGCAAAAGAAGGAGCCACTGACACCATGGACAGTGCTGCTGCCACTGTTCAACCGAACGAAGAAAAGGGCTTCATCCAAAAGGTTTCGGATGCTTTTACTGGCTCTGACAAAAAGTAAGGCATTTCATGTTGTGACTGAGATATTGCTACTGTTCTTTGTGCCACGAGCTATAGATTGTTTTTCCTAAGCTTGCTATATATGGCGGCTATTTGCCAATTTTTATGGATGTTTTTTTATGTTTAGTTTTAATACAAAAAGCTAACTTTTCTTTTTCAAAATTGTGTTTATGCAAGTAAACTGTAAGCTGAAATAATCATTTGACTATATAGCAAGATACACAAAGAACCTTAGAAAAACCACACAATTTCAACAGCTTCCTCATCAGCGCTTAAAGAATCATTAACAATATCAATTAATCCTTTCCAAGTTTCCGATCAACTTGTGTTCATTTATGACTACTTTACAGATCGTTGATTTCGAAACACCTTAATTCCAAAAACACAGAGATATCCAACAACCTCTGTAGACTATGATGTCAGTTGAACCTTTTTACAAGGAGGCTAGATTCAAACACTGTAGCACGAGCTTTTTTGGGCAATTTGAGGTCTCGACAAAGTCCTACACTTTGTAGATACTCTAACTGTTTGTCCTATTTCATAGATGGTGTTTACTCTAACTATTCTTTTTACTATATAAATAGATCTAGTTTGAAAGATAGAAGGCACAAAACACTTCATGTTAATATACATATTACATTCATAGCCAAACCAGGCAATCAGTTGAAGTACTCTTCTGGCGTCAGGAATTTTACTTTCAATTGTTTAGCAAATTGTAAATCTGAATCACTAAAATCTCCTTTCCTACCTGCAGCATCACCAACAAACAAACTGTTTTCAAGATCAACATTTTCCATATCAATTTTGTTTTCGCTCAATAACTGTAAAAACATCCCTGTATTTGGTTTTCTGAACTGTTCATGAAGTGTATCGTGAGACCCATTTTCATCCCCTTTCCCCTTCTTGGTAGATCCATAAATGAAAATAGGCATATCGGATGGGAATCCAGCGAGAACACCATCTAATTTACTGATTAGATTGGATAAACTCTTCGAACCTTGTTTGTTAACGACCCCACCTTGATTTGTGAAAATCACAATAGTGAATTTATCGTCTATTAATTTTCTGAATTTCTCCATCATTTTTGGCTGATATTTAAATTTCCAATCAGTTGGCCCTCTAGCAAATTTCACGCCTGATTTTGTTTGTATTAACGTATCATCCAAGTCAAAGGCTGCAAATTTGAAAAACTTGGGATTAGAAGTAGGCTCTTTCAAAGGTAGGTTATAAGCTAAAGGACGATATGATATACCATGTGACCCTAGCAACTTATATTTCTTATTATGATGCACCACTTTATAGTCATAGCAATTTCCTTGAAGTATCATTTTTTCAGTTGATTTAGAACTTGCGACAGTGCTAGTCAACAGTTTATTAAAGTGACTATTTATCATGATGGACGAAGATTTTGATGCCGATGTTGACTTTTTCGTAACTTTTGATGGTTTTATTTTAAAAGATTCAGGTGCCATGCTTTATTAGTTGTTGCTGATTGGTATTGAATGTGATAAATATATGATAGGTATATAATGAACACGAAGTAGACTCATGACCTTAGTATATAATGGAGGTGAAACCTCATTTGTATACTCGTTAATATTGGGTTTGCTCATTTCTAGATCTGCGTTCTTTGGCCCTTGAGCCCTTATTCAATTGCATTAATTTACAGTGTGCACATTCATGAACAAGGCATATTTCTGCTACCTAGGACCATGCTGATAACTACTTCGTGTAACACATTTGATAAAATTCATAATCAGATACGGATAATGTATTTCTATATATGTACAGAAGGTTTAATACAAAACCTATAAATAATAAACTTTAAAAATATAATGTACTCGAATGTGTGGTTTGATTTGCAATTGTAAGTTTGTCTTTCGAAAAAGACGTAGTCTGCATTATTTTCTATCAATTAATCAACCAACAATTAAATCCAACGTCTTGCCTTAAATTTCTTCAAATTTCAACAATTAACTAACTCTACATAACAATTCGCCATCTAATTGTTTCTTAATGGCTTCATGAAGATTCATAATTTCTTGGTCTCTAGTTCTGACGAAAACAATTTCACCAGGTTGTAAAGGCTGGATAAATCTTAATCTTTTACCTGATGCAAAACCTTTCAATTCATCAAGAGAGCAAAACACTTTTCTACTTGGTTTGGAGATCAAATGAAAATTACTCAACACTGGCTGATTGTTTCTATATTTCAAACCCAACCACAACCTTCTTGAAGAAATGTTATCGTGTGTAACCTCAACAGCAGTAATGTCTGGACCAGCAATAGAACCTCTTTGAACAGAACCAACGAAACCTTCTTTGTACAAACCTAACGCAATTTGTAGATGTAATCTGGTGTATGGGATCTTGGCCAACGGTAGCTTTGCCATCGTACAGTTTTGCAAATGAGCACAGACATTCCCAAGGTTAACTAAAGACATGTTGTTGTATATATATGTGGAAGATCAGTAGTTCCGGATGGTACTGGGCGCTGAAAGTTACCTTTGAACATGATACCATTATATCTTATTTACACCCAGTCTCTATATATTTGTATTTTCGATAGCGTTTACACCACTCGCTGCAAATGTGTAAGTTCTCGAAAATTTTTTGTGGATTTTGGCTGGTTGTTGCGGTGGGTGCAGAGATGTCATGTCATGCTGGGGCTTTCATCTTAGATCCAGTCAACTTATTTTGTATGTATATTCATACCCAAAGGTTTCTTGGACAGAGGAAATTACCATACACCTACAGCTATAACCACACTCTTCTAACTATAATCAACCATGTTTTCTAGAATAATACCAAGATCTAAAATTTCACCCGTCTCAATACCTAAATTTCAATCATCCTCATTTAACAAAACGACAAGAAGACACTCTTCTTTTGATACTAGAAACGACAAAGGTCCAAACGTTCGTCACTTTTTGCTAGTTGGTTTAGTTGGTACTTTAATTTTCGGTTTAGTTGTTCACAAAATCGATGCACAAGATCCTGCTAAATCTTTGGCCAAACGTAAAAATACCTTCAGTGAAGAAGAATGGCAAAAACAATTGGAAGTTATTAAAAGAAAGAAGTTAGCTTTCGATTCAAGTAACGATTTTTATCTTGTTCCATTCGGTGCCAAAAACGACAAACAAGTTGACACTTTAAAAAAGAAAATTGGTGGTAATGCTGCTGTCATTGATCTAAATAAATTAATCCAAGATCAGCTAAGCGATGTTACAACTAAATACGGTTCTTTACTAGACCAAACAATTGATAAAGTTAACAGAGATTCAAATACTTGTTTCTTTACCTTCACCTATAAATTAGCTCCAGGTATTTTCACAAAGTTGGTCTCTGATGAATTGACTAGTTTGAAACAAGAAGATCCCGAATTGAACAAATTTATTCTTTTAAATTATCCAAATACCATCCCTGAAGCCATTAAATTCGAACAAGATGTTGGCATTAGTAAGAACTTGGTTTTGTTAGGTAATGAGGATAAAGAAAATGACATCGTTGATTACTTCAAGACGGTTGGTAAAACTGTCAGTGTTAAAGATTTATAATAAAAACATCTTGTCATAAATAATACTTCTTCAGAAGAAAAGGAAGGATACAAAAAGTCAGAGAAAAACGAATAACTGAACAACTATGTCAATGCATATAATCCAACAGATATATAAACTTGTAAATAAAGATCCTTATATAGATCAATAATAATATGCGAAGGAGGATTGATTTTAGAGCATCAATTACGCAATAATTTTATAGCAGTTTTACAAAACTCATAATCTTCAGTTTGAGCAAAAGAATGACCGTAAACATCCCCACCGTCCTCACCACCAAAGTGAGTTGGAACTGCTTTATTTTCAGGAGCCTTCTGATCTCTGTTAATAGCCCAAAAACTAACGTACCCAATATCTCTAAAATGAGCGTACTGCAATATTCTGATCCAATCTGCAAGTGTAAGAGTAGAACCATCATCGTTATAACCGATCATTGGACAAATCCCCATAATTCTCCAAATTTTAGCGGAAGAATAACTATGATAGATCTTTGACAATTGACTATGGACTGAGTTTATGATATTGATGTTTTCTGTGCCCCAATTTGAACCAATTGGCTTTGATGTATAATAATCCATAAGCATGATATTGTAGAAACAAATTTTAATACGAGCCATTTTGAATTTTTCTATGATTTTTAAACAAGAAGCATCATAGCCGTAATTATACTCAACTGGTAGTGTTAAAATGACATTCAAAGTATTTCTATCTTTACAAAAACGATATTGTGCTTTTTGGATAATTGAAATCCATTTATTGATACTTCGTTCATTATTAATTTCATCACCTTCAATATCTAAATCAATTGTTCTAATACCTGTTTTGATAAGTAAATCAGTAAGTTTCTTGGATTCTTCATTAACTGATAGATCTTTAGATGGGTATTCACCATTTGCACCACCAAGTGATAAAATAACATTTCCCTTGAATGATTTGATTTCATCTACCCAAGTTTCAATTTCGTCATACCTGTCAGTAGTTAGAAATGCTAAAACAGCATTTCTTAACCCTAAACTTTGCATGTCCTGTAGGTTTGAAACTTTGAAGTTCTCTCTATCATTTTTACTCCAGGAGTAAATATAAGGCGCTAAAACTGTCATTTTTTTTGCTCCCTCTTTTATTTTTTTTATTTTGTTATTAAAAATGTTAAAAGCTAGCTAAAATGATGCAATGTTTGTTTCTATGAATGTATAATGATAGTGTAACAATCCTGGAAATATCACAGGATACTAATTTAGTGGTTACAAAAGGGTGAGGAAAAATTTAAAAAGAATGTCAGACACCAGAAGTTACAGATCTTTGCATGTCAACATTAAACGCCAGAACATTGCTACATTGAAGTTATTCTGTAAATGAGGGGCGAGTTTCCATCAATACAAAATTTTACCCTGGCTATAATCTTACTGTATATCACAGAATTTCTTCAACTATACACTTTTTTTCTAAAGTTATCAGGGAATATGACGGTTCTAATAAAAGTTATGGAAGAATTCACACCTTTGCTCAGTTGTATTAACCAACCGGTTGATCCGTAAATTGGTAGAGTCTTAAGTTACTATAAATGGCAGCTAATTAACGAGCCTCACCAGAATACTCCATATTAGTTTCTTCAACCCAGCGGTGCAAAGACGAACCTTCTCCACAACCTGAGCGGTGCGAATTAATCTATGCAAATCAGAGAGTTAGAACGACACTTTTGATTTCTTTTTCGGAGAATGTATAGTGTGCATTGAATGAAATGTAAAATATACTGTGACCGACTTCGATTTATTTGACATGCGTATACATACTTATCCATGGAGACACAGTGGAGATCAATCTCAAGCTGCCACTAGTGATCTTATATAAAGGAAACCCCGACCTCTCTATG
Source organism: Ogataea degrootiae (assembly GCA_019232045.1). Taxonomy (NCBI): domain Eukaryota; kingdom Fungi; phylum Ascomycota; class Pichiomycetes; order Pichiales; family Pichiaceae; genus Ogataea; species Ogataea degrootiae. Next base: position 22,856 of record JAHDIT010000064.1, read on the forward strand.
GTTGTTCACGGAGAATGCATAAACAAAATGATTTTTAGGTGGAGACATTCAAATGAATTATCGGGTTATGAACCTAACATTAATTAACTACAACTCCAGAATTACAGAATGGAGTCGTCCGTCATACAAGACCCAAAGGACTCAGGCCCATACAAACGTGTTACTGCAATTACAAAGGTCCAGATCTGAACGGATTTTCAAACCCTCGGCACGATTCCAACTCTATTTTTCATCGGATCTGAGTATCCTCTTGTTATGTGTGTGGGGTTGATTCATTTGCTTAGTGCAAGTGATCCAGATGCACTAATGGTAATGATGTTAATTTAGAAGGCCTTCGGTATCTATCTATCTACGTATATTGAAAGTCTGAAGACTGATATCAAATTATGTAAATGTCGTATACTATTTGAATTAATGAGGTTATAATCCTAGTCTTCAAACAAAACCTCACCAACACCGCTCGTGATCATTAATTATCCCTTGGTGGGGAACAAACCAAGCGGCATCCATATTTAGGATCCCTCAATACACTCTCAACATTCACCTGAACCCCATGCAATTTCGAAACATCCGAACAATCTCAATCTCCTTCTGATCCCACAGGCCCCCCGGCCGGTGAGCATCGCCCAGCTCATCGTCCCGTTGTGGCCTCCTCATCTTCCCAGGGGCCTCCAGGGCCAGATTTTATCTTCTTCGAGAACAATGCACCTATTTTCCCTTCCCCTGTTTTCTTGTCTATAATTTCTGGTAACTTCCGCTTTCATACAGTTAGTTCCCTATTCCGAGTCATTTCCTGGCTTGCCAATGGTGATCTGACATCTAAATATCTGTGTACTTCTAAAGATGATCAATCATTTACAACTTACTGATCTGCATGTTTGCGTACCCAATTAAATAATTATTTCACGTCGTGGGTTATTTGAGAATATACATATATATCCACACATTTACCCCAGCTTCTTGTTCCGCCCTCTTGAGAGTCGCCTACTAAACGTCAGTAGTACTTTGAATGCTGGTCTAACTAGAATCACTTAAACAATCAAGATTTATACTCTACACTCTACCATGACTGCGTTCTCCTGCTCAACATCCCCAAATGAGTATCATGATACTAGACTCAGTTCATCCATACAAAGGATTAAAAACATGGACAACTTTCAGTACCAGATCCTCCCAGTTCCGAGATTCTCCACGAGGTTAATGCAAAAGGTGATTTCTGACTTGAACACAGCTAAAGCTGAAAACTCAATTATATCTTTTAGTATTTCAAATACAATGTTCAGAGACTATCTTTCCCTGGGGCCTCTATACCGAGATGTCGATGAACTGATTGTTGCTACAAATGTCAAAAGATTAGATTTTGATTTGTCCCCATTTTCTAATGATCCCTTAGTATTGACTAAAATTATCAAGTTGTTGAACAAATTGCAGAAGAAACATGAATATAATTTGAGCATTTCGTTAACATTTGCAGTAGATATCAAATTCGGATTATCGGACCAATCCATTAGATTGATCGATATTTTCTTAAAAGAACTGATCAACATATCAATGATCAAGATAATCATCAACAAAACATCAAAAAGAAGATCTGTTTCTTGGTTAGACACGGTTAAAGTGATTAAAGCAAAGGTGAGATCTCAATTAGCAACTGAGTTCCAGGATCATTTCTTCGGGAACATTGAACAACACATGGGATTTAGTCTCTGTCTTGCATCATACGATGAGAACCATCCATTGCTTTACAGTTCTTCGGATAAGATCACCGCCTCGGAATTTCACAAGCTATGGACATATTGTAATACTGAAGGAATTGCATTACTTCAAATGTACTTGTATTTAACTAATACCAATGGAATGGTTGGTTTAATAATGAAACAGTTGCACGAATTAACGAATAACGAAACAATACCGTTACCTAGTGAACGGTTAATCCAATCCCAATTTTTGTTACCCCATGAAGTTTCGTTCCTTGAATCACAACAACCAGAAGGTCGGATTGAAGACTTAGAAGCGGCCGTTAATTCCCTTTCTGCTGTTCGTTATAGACATGCGGAAAATAGAGATTTGTTACCAACTTATGAATCAGTGATAAACCAACACGGATTTATAGAAGGGTTTGGTAGCCACCTTGGCAGGATTCCAAGTTATCAAACACTTGATAGTGTTTAAAATAAAAAGGTATTAAAATCTGGGTATAGATCAGTATACATATATAGACAACTATGTATAGTTAATTCAAAACCATCTCATCAACGACTGGATTCGAACTCAGAAAATCCCATAATTTTCTTCATTTCATCGTTAAGTTCATTATTTGTCTGTCCATCATTAGTTCCGTCATCATTATTACTTGTTTTCTGTTTCTTCCTTTGTCTCTTTAATTTTTTCTTTTCTCTTTCGGATGCTTCGAACTTCTTCCTCAGTTCGATTCTCTCTCTCATGTTCACCCATTTGTCTCCATCACCATCAGCATCTCCAGAATGCTGTAGTTTCTTGGTGACTAACATTTCCAGTCTTGCTTTAACTTGATCTAACGTAATATTCTTAGTATTTGATATCTCACTCTCATCATCAAATCCTGAATTAACTAAATGTTCACGAGAGTTCAAATGATCAATGAACTTCAAATTGTCTTGGAATTTTCTGTTACATAAGTCACAATAAAACCCGGCTTCTTTAGAATTAAACGAACTGACGAATGCAACTTTATTCAATTTGTCAATTTTGTTTATTTGCTCAGTTCTAGATTGGAAAAAATCATGTACCGTGCCTGGTGTACCTGGCTGTTGTCGATCTTGTCGCTGTTCCTTGTACAGCCGATGCTTTTCTCTTGCTTTCTCTGCATACTCTTCTTCGTTCCATGTCTTTCGTCCAAATGTATCCGTCTTCGGATTGTTATGTGATGACATCGTTAATCTGTCATGGGCTGGTTGTAACAAATAATAAGGATGGAGTCACTGTATTAAAGAACATTTAAATGAACTCAATTAATAACTTCTGTGTATCTGGATTTTTAAATACGGGATTAATTTGGCTTCGTGCACAGCCCTTTTGAACAGATCTAGGGGTTTTAGTTACCGATCTGTTTGCGTCTGAATAAGAGATTACACTTACAAGCACCGCATGTGTGGATCAGTCACAGGGAGTTGGATGGAATAAGAGTACATTCAGTAATGACTTATTACTGTTGGACAGTTCTTAAGCCGTTGAGTCTTTTTGAAAAAACGTAACTATATTAATACATGAATAAAATAAATAGAACAATAGTAAATTAACACATTTTAAATATAGTCTCTTGATGGCACTTTTTTCTAGCAACCATTTCATCAACATCTTGAAAATTCTCTCCTATTAGTCAAATTATATCTCTAAACTTATAAGTTTTTTATTGAATTAGAAAAAGTAATATAATTAAATAATTTAAGATTCTTCAACAACGTGACCCTTAGAGGAAACGTAGATACCATCTAAGAACTTTCTGATATCCTTGTTTCTAACTCTACAGATTTGTTGAACATCAGCACAAGTTTGGGAGACGTTTTCTAAAGAGTTACCGGTAACGGTTAATTCATCTTTGGTGTTGGCGGATAATTCACAAGTAACACCTTCTAAGATTCTGACGTTTCTGACTCTCTTTTCACCTAAGAAATTTCTGATCTCAACAACCTTAGCGCCGTTTAATTCGGTGATGTTAACGTTAATTGGGAAATGCGCATAAACGAATCTCATCTTGTACTTGAAACCAACAGTAACACCCTTGATTAAGTTGTTGATTAAGGACTTGACGGTTCTTAAAGAAGCAACGTGCTTTCTGTCACCATTGTGGACAGTGATCTTAATTAACTTTTCGGAAACCTTGGTGAAAGTAACATCAATGTGCTTTAAGTCCTTAGTTAATTGACCTCTTGGACCAACAACATTAATGGTTCTGGCCTTGATTTGGACCTTGACACCTTCTGGGATTTCTAATGATTCAGTGGATTGAACGTACTTCATTGTGAATGTTTTGTTAAGTGAAGAGAAATCTTTATGAGAGCTGGTTGATATAAGCCTGTTCTATTCCTTGTTCTTTCGACTCAATCCAGACACCAATATACCAGTGTGTACAGTCATTCTACGAGGTACTCTCTCCCTCCCTTTTGCAAGTTGGAAAAAAATTGTTAGGCGCTCTGAAAAATTTGAACAATTTAAGGCTGATTATATAATCCAAATAAGAAGCTGGCGGTGCAGAGATGCTTTTGAATACACACTCACACCCCTCACATTAAAATCGCAGTCACAAAATCCCTGTTTCCCAGTGTGGACAAGCCGCGGGTTCTAAGAGATCTGTTTTCATTTACCCCGGATTTAGAGATTCTGATTGTTGCAAGTATTGAAGGGTATCTCTCAGCCTGGACTTCTTATCGAAAGTTATTAGACGGCCTAGTTACACTCTCTCATGCTTGACAACAAACATACCTATAAATCTATAAAAAACGACACTCAACAAAAACTAATGTGATGTTCCAAGCATTCTTCTTTGTGTTTGAACTTACCATACCAGTCCTCAAACACACGTTGTTTATAGTAGAAAATTACTACTGTTAGTTACCTACAACGTCGCCGTCGCAAATCGACCGCAGTGATAGGTTAGTCACGTGTGGCAAAGACACGCGTCGGTCGATGTGGTACAAATGTAAATAAAGCCTCTTGAATCTTTAAAAGAGATACAATAAGACAAAGCAAGATAATCCATTCAAATTGAACATAAGATGTATACGAATATTAACAGTACTGATACACGATTAGATTAATTGTCACAACAACAATGGATATTAAATTACCGGAAATAATAGGTATGTGGTTTAGGTTAACAGACTCATCATTAGCTTCCAGAGATCAAATTGAATTTGCTGTATACTAACTATCCTCTTCAATTCTTATAGATCTGCTGAAATCGACCAAGATAAGGGACAGAACCGGTGGGTTAGCAAGATTAGAAGATATCAATTTTAATTTACCTTCGGTAATCTCCAAACTTGACGTTCAGATGATCCTTTCTCTATTCCAAGGTATTTCACAAGTCATGGCACTTGATAAATTACTGTACTCCAAATCAAGTTCAAATAGTCAGGTTGAGATCAGGTTAATAAAAGCTTCGGCATTAATGAAGACACTAGCATCCAAGGCAATTACAGATCCCTCTATATTAGTCAGATTCAAGCATAAAGGCTATGACACAATACTGAGGCTTCTTTTAAGTCACTTATTCTATACAAAAGCGGGCACTAAAAAACGTCTTCTATTTGAGCCTGTTGCGTTGAATATTTTAATGGCATTGAATGACCTTTTGAAAGTTCAAAGTTTGAAAGATCATTTGTATTCAAGAAACTATGAAGTTATATTAAATGACGTCATTGAAAGTTTGAATCTAGTCACATCTGGAGCAGACTTTTCTGCAACGACAAGAAGTAATGAGAAATTGATTGCTGAACTATTTGGCATATTTTATGAATTTTTGAGCCCTAGGTCGACTACATCGTTGAACTTATTTTTGAATAATAATACTAGTTCCACAATTGACAACTATTACTACAAGATAATCAAAGTAATACTGAAATTCTCCGACAACTACTTTTCAGCTACGGGGAAAGAATCCGAATGCTTGGTTATCATTTTTCGGATACTGAATCAATGTCTAATTGACTTATCCAATGTTGATATTATGTTATGCTATAGAATATACCGTATTGGTGTCCGATTCCTGCTTAATATCAAGGCGATCACTTTCGAGAGTCTAAGAGAACAGATCATCATTTTCGTAAATTTGATTCCGTGCTACATCAACATTGACCACGTTCCTAAGACTGAAGGAGAAAACTCAAATATCAATCCAAAGGGCTATTTAGAAGATCCTATTGATTTAAGTCCCAAACCAAGAACAGCAGATGATGCACTCGCCATGGGTTCATCCTCTGATATCGAAAATCCTGATTTGGGTATCACAAATGAAAGTAGTGTAATAGAGTCTGATTTTAGTGTAATATTCAATACATCCTCTGGCCAGACAAATTCTAATAATACACCGTTGACAGCTGACAGTAGTCGTAACAAAGAGGAAACTAGAAGATTGAATGAACTTGGAGCTGCTATTACACAATCTTTTGATTTGATTTACGATGGAGCAGGGACTTCTCCTTTGAACTTGGATCAAGATGATTTGAATCTTAAACTATTTTCAGAAGAAATTAGAAGTAAGTTATCATGGTTCAATTTGAGGTTTTTTAATTTAAAAAAAAATTCGAACCCAAATGGGTGGCTCCTTAGACTCGGTTTGACAAGACTTTTGAACAGCTATTTTCAGCTCAAGAATAAACTGTTCACCATTGATGAGAATGTCAGTTTTGGGCGTGCTAATAGAACGAATTCCAATGATCTTAGTCAAAGGTCTAGAAAGAGAAGAAAAATCAACATTGGAACTGACATAAGATACCAGCTATCTGATAGTTTAAAGACTTGCGTCTCCACAAGTGAACTGTTGTTATCGTTGGCATCACCAGATTCTCCTGATCGAAAGTCGATCTTAATTGGGTTACAGCTGTTTGCATTGCACGCTGCTGATACTTGCTCTGATTTGAAAATGGTTTCAAATCACAAGAATGCCAAGCTTCTTATTGAGAACTCTAATAGTGTTTTTAGCCATTTATTGAAGATATTTGAGATTCAAGATCAAAACATAAATTTCTGGATATTAATTTGTTTCAAAGCCTTCGTTTCCTTTTTATCAGAGATCAAGACTGAAGATCAAGATGTAATGAAACCAACCATTAGGCATAAATATGTTAACAGACTATTGAAATATACTTTGGAGATGATCAAAGTTCCTAAATTGTCGAATGCAGCGTGCTCACTCTTGCCTTCACTTTTGAGAGCAGATTCAAACTTTATAATTTCCTTATCACAAATAGACAAATCCATTTTACAACAGTTTGAAACGTTAATTGAGCTTTCTGAAATCAACGGTCCATCTCTCTTAAGTAAGGAGTCTGTGATGTTTTGGTTTAATACTTTTGAGATCTGTAAAATGTTTAGGTTCAGCAACGTGAAACATCACAAGTCACTTAACGTTGAAACAAATCAATTGTTCAGTACTAGGGTATTGAATTGGCTATTCTCAAGGTGGAACCAGACCCAAAGTTTGGAAATGACCGGTGACATCAGTGCTGTATGTTCGCTAGTGATGTGGTTGTGTGGTGTCGATAAAGTCACATTACCGCAGGACTTGACTGACGATATGGATGATAGCTATACTGGTGACTTGTATGATATATATTCAAAGTGGTTTGAAAAGTCAGATTTACAGAATTATACTTTGATGTCTATATTACCAAAGCATGAAGGAATAGCTTTAAAAGGCTCAAATTCATTTGAATTCAGTGCTATTTTGGTTGATGAGACACAGCCTTCTGAGATTTTGGTCAAGCTCTTGAAATTTGTCCAGGATATTTGTGATCAGCCAACAGATAGCCAAGTAATTTACAGTTGGTTCGTGTTCTTGTATAGACTTTGTATTACATTGACCAGCAACTCTTATACATTGAAGTCCCATGCACAATCTGCATTCAATAAATTAGATCAATTTTGGTCGGATCAGATTCAATCTCAGTTTGAAAATAGTACAGACTTTTCTGACACAGCTCTAACGTTTATCAAGACATTTAACAAATTACCATTAAATGAGAACAACTGGAGAGGTCGCTTACTTAATAGCTTTGACAATGATATGGTCATAAAAGCTATCTCTGTATTCATAAAGGGAAATAAAGGTGTCGCCAGAAATGCAAGGGTGGCTCATACCAACGATCTTGCAGCAATATTTGATGATTTTGGATTTCTTGGAAGAGAGCAATCACCTGATTTCAGGGATGATTCAAAGAACGGGTCAAATTATGATAATTCCACAGCTTACAATTACCGGCGCTTGTCCACAAACTTGACAGCAGAGCAAGAACTAGTTCACTACATCTTGGAATCAGGTCAAGAAAGTACCAGCATGTCTGAGAGGGTGAATAAAGCACTGGCCTTTATTTGTGATTTGACATCAGAAACGAAATGGTTGGCTGGGTACTATTTCCTAGCTTGTTATTTTGAAAAACACCAAATCATAGAATTGGATAGGAATACACTTGAAGTTTTATTTTCCCAATTCACAAACTTATTTCATGTGCACAAGGTGAAGACATATGAGCTTACCACCGTTACTATTTGTAAGCTATTGGCTCAGTTTTCCCACATTTGGGCGAGTGACTACGATGACGCTCTTAGAGATCATTGCGATGACATATGCAACTATCTGTTTGTACTTGAAAGTAGAAAGATGCTTTTCACCGAATTACAAGTAATAGAATTTTTGAAGCTTCAATTAAGTATCCTCAAGTACCTTCAAATCGATTTTGGATGCATTTCCAAAGATTCTATTTTGGCGGGTACTTTATCAATGTTTAAAGAATCAAACAACTATATTAAGGCGGATGTCGCCAAATATGTTGCATTGTTGTTGGAATCATCTGACGGAGAACAAATGCAATTGTATAGCTTGTTTATGAAATCATTTACCAGCCCACAAAAGAGCATTGAAAGCGCTGCAACATTCAATTACTTCTGTACTCGTTTATCCACCTCATCCGACTCCTTGCTAATATCATGTGTCTGCAATTTGTTGGAATTGTCGCAATTCTGCCACTTTAGACCATATCTCAGATTCTCATTATCCGACATAGCCTCTATTAATGCCTTCGGTACTCCCAGGAGACTATTTTGGCATTTTAAGGAGATTTTCTTCAAAGCTTGGTGGGGCTTTAAGATCCCCTTTGATGAATTCCCATATGATTTGATTGGATTCAGCAGTTACAATGACTTCATTTGTAGCAACTACAAGGAAATCACGTCTTTATGCATCGCATACAATGAGGTCAGGATGATTCCCGAGATTTGCAATATAACAGCAATGACGGCCCCAGTTATGATAAAGGATTCATTGTCTTTAATAATAGCTATGGCATGGACTACCACTGGCATTCGAAATAAGGTATTTGTGCTTCTGGCTGATTATTTGGGATCAAGCGCAAAGGCATGTATTAGGGAACAACTTGTACTAATAATATATCAGCTATTAAGGTTCTGCGATGTGACTGATGAGTTTGACATATACACAGCTTTGAAAACAGACGAATCCCAGGATGAGATCTCAAAACAATTGCTTTCTCAACACTCCAATAGATTATGTTATTTGCAGGATTATGAATTTTCTATTCCTCCAAAAAAGACGTGCAATACCATAGATTATTTAACAGAATCTTATGGATCATCAATGTTTTGGGATGTTCCCACGTTGTATTTCCTTACTTCTAGAGTCATTCTATTGCTTGAATCGGCAGTCAGCCAGACAGAAAAGTTGACCCACTTTAGAAGGTTGAAGTTCTTAATTGTCAAATCACCCACACACTTCAAAAACAAGCATCTGATTGAAATTTGTGTCGGCAACCTTGCAAAATACTTACACGATAAACATTTATACCATAATTCTAGTTTGATTATCTTGTCACTATTTAGGAATGGTAACTTACTAGCGGATGAAGATCATTTGAGACTTTGGGTTCCAGTTCTCACAAGAATGATTGAATCTAAGATTAAGAAACTTGATTATCATGATGGCCTTATAGATTATTTTACGTCGAGCATCTCACATGTTCCCAACAGTGACTATTTGTTGCTATTCAAGCCTGCTGTAGAAATCCTACAAGATGTAGATTCCTCCTTTTCAATTGATTCGGCAATCAAGGTGATTAAAAGGTGTTTCAAAAAAGACCCATCTGATGAGTTGGTTAAACTAATCTCATTACTTTTCCTATTTATGGAATCTGATAACGATGCCAATTTGATGACGAGAAGAAGTACCTACATAACGGAAAGTTTTGCTAGAATATTGTACGATCTTCAAGCTCAAAAGTCCCATACATTCTCAAAACCTTTCAATTTATGGATTGCTCGTTGCCTCGGCTCATATTACTCAACGACGGGTAAATTTGTACATGTTGAAGACTCAGAGAATGATATGGAGCTTTTCAATAGGTACAGAGGTGATCTGTTTGAAGGTCAGGTTAAACTACTAGATACGATTTTCACAAAAATGATACCAGGTTCAGATCCGTTTGAATTAAAGGCAAGAACTTGCTTTGAGACTATCGCTGGTGTTATAATCAATAAGAGTGTTGGATCGAAGGAGCATTTGTTGAAATTTGCTTCGTATGATACTATTTTTGCAAGATTTGAGGAATATATTCTACCAATGGATACATATGTTTGTTCATTATCAAATAGCGAATATGAACTGAATGGCAACAACTATTATCAAGAGGGACTGGAGAAAGCATTGAACGGATTTGCTTCTTTAGTTCTGTTTTCCAGTTTTGAAACCTGGACTGTCAAAATTTTCTTTACATTGATAAAAGAATTGACTTATAAAACATCACTAGTTACATTACTCGCAACTTATATTTCAAATATACCATCGTTTGCCGCAAAATGTTTCTCTCCATTGGTTCTGTTTTTCATAAATTCGGAAGGTTCAAAAATGGGGAAGTTAATCAATCATATGATTAACGAGTTCTTCTCTATTGCATTGAATGAATTACCAAAAAAATCTTTAAATTTATTCTTAGAGTTGGTTTTGTTAATCAGAATTGGTACTAAGTATGGTCATAAGAAATTTATCAATGTTTACCACGGATTAGATTATGGTAAGATTTATAAAGCTGCTTTGCATGCTGGCTCTCCTAAAGCTTCGTTAATGCTATTGGAAGATTATTACTCAAACACCTCTGGCATTGATGTAACATCGTGGGCTAGTGAAAGGAATTTATTATCCCACGTTTATACCTCTATCAACGAGTCTGACCTTATTTTTGGTTTACCAATTGATCCAAGTCTATCGTACGGATTGGATATTATCAAACACAATGAGATCAAGTGGGGTGAACTAATGTTTGAAAACGCTCTTTTCCAAACATCACTATCCCTAAATGAACATTCAACCGCTAATCCGGATGGATTAGTCCATGGGCTTTTGCGAGTCGGCCTTACTGGTGTTTCTAAGGTGCTCGGTGACTATGTTGGGGATCCACAACAAACCAACGATCCACATAATAACCACCTCGACCAGGTTTATGAGAGAGCTTGGAAGCTGAACCAATGGGACCTACCTATCGCAAATGAGATAGACACAGAGAACAAAGCTATCTACAAGAATTTCAAGTTAATTTACGATGCTCCGGACGACTACCAAAGTATTTGTGCCAACAGTTTATCTAGTCTTATCGGTAGTCACTCCCATTTTATTAGATCGGCCTTGGGCTCTAATAAAGTGGATACTGTAAGATCATGGTTCCGTGCTTTAGCTGTATTAAAAAACTCTGAAGATGTTCTACAAATGACACCTGATAGCGTTTCTAAACATTATAAAGAGTATGAGAAACAGCTATCAGTTTTCAAGTCGTTGGACTTGAATGAGTTGGAGAATATAATTATGGGTAGAAAGTCAACTTTGGAGCTAGCTGCATCAACTTTCGGCCACAGGATTTGCAAGCTACCCAATGAAATATATTGGCTTGGTGTTATCAGTGAGTTGCATATGTACGGTGAATTAGCAAGATCAAACTCTGAGCACCAAAAGAGTATAAACTCGTCCGTTTATTTAAGTCGTGTTGCTGAATCAAAATTTTCCAGCTGTAACAACCCTGATTTAATGAAGTTTGTAACAAGAACTTCCAAATTCAACATGGCATCTGCATTCTGGTCCCAAAAAGAAGAAACAAATTTCCCTGTTGCAACATTGAAGAACATAATTTTCAATGACCGAAACGATCCTATTGACACTTCCAGGTTGCCATTCCGGAATCCTTCAATTTCCACTGGTCTTTTAAATGCTCTTGTTACTAAATGGTGTTCCGAATCTCGACAGGAGTCGCCATCTACAATTATGAATGACTACATTGAAAATACGCTGACTGTGCTAGGTGATAGTGTCAGAGACCCTGACATGTATCATATTTTCGCCGAGTTTTGTGATAATCAGATCAGAGGAGGTGAATTGGATAAGACAATTTCAAGATTGAAAGCTAGTACCAGTCAAAAGGAAAAAGACTTGATTGAATTGGAAAAGTATTACAAGGAGATGAAAAGACAAGAAAAACTTGACAAGAAGCCTCCATCCGAGACTAAAGATGCCCAAAGGGTTCACAATCGTATCAAAGTTCAATACGAAGCTGAAGTGGACGAATTGAAGACGGAGATAGCCAACAAGAGAAACTATATTACACAAGCCATTGATTTTTATTTAAAAGCTGTTGCATTTAATATTGATGATATTGAGGACATCAATATTGATAGATTCTGTGCATTGTGGCTTGAAAACTCTCACATCTCTGTTGATGAAACGATATTTTCCAGTATACCAACCTTCAAGTTTTTACCTTGGATCAATCAGTTGACTTCTAGATTGATAGGGGAAGATTCTCACTTCCAAAAGTTACTTAGATTACTGGTCTTAGAGCTTTCGTTCAAACATCCATTTCACTCGTTATACTTGCTTAAATCTTTACGGATTAGTGCTAAAGGAGTTCACGACACTACGATTGTATCCAGAGCCACTACCGCAGAGAGGATATGGGTAACATTATCTAATAATGAAACTAAGTTCAATATTACTGGTATTCCAAATTTCCTGGAATCTGTTAACAGTTTGTGTGACTATTCTGTTAAACTAGCCAATGATAAAGTAAAACAATCGAGAAAGATACAGCTATCCAAGTTAAGTGGTGGTACATGGTGGCTGGAAAAATTGCCTACTTTGAATCTTCCGCCACCAAGTACGACAATTAATGTTCAGAAATCATCTTCCTATGATGTAAACGAACTTCCAACTATCAAGAAGATTGAACCGATAATTATGGCTGCGCCTTCTGGTGTTAGTCATCCGAAAATCATGAAGATATTGTTGTCTACAGGTAGCACATGTAGGATGATTTTGAAGGGTGGTTCCGATGATTTAAGACAAGACGCTATCATGGAGCAAGTTTTTGAAAAGGTGAACTTATTGTTAGACAAAGATGATCAAACAAGAAAACGCGAATTGCGTATTAGAACTTACAATGTTATTCCCCTTGGCCCTGGATCTGGTATCATTGAGTTTGTTTCGAATTCGGTAGCTCTCCATGATATATTAAAGCAGTTGCACGAACATGATGAGATGAAGATTGATCAAGCAAGGAACAAAATGAAGGAAGTTCAAGGTAAGTCGACTGCTTCTAGAATTCAAGCTTATCATATGATCACATCGAAAATTAAACCCAGTTTCCGTAAGTTTTTCCTAAACAATTTTGTATCACCAGACAAATGGTTTGAATCTAGATTGGTGTATACACATGGGATTTCCACTACATCGATTATTGGTTACATTTTAGGGTTGGGAGATAGACACTGCAATAATATTCTTATTGATAGGTCTACAGGCGAACCAATTCATATTGATCTAGGTGTGGCGTTCGATCAAGGTAAGGTGCTACCTATCCCCGAGACCATTCCATTTAGACTAACAAGAGACATTGTTGATGGTATGGGTATTACGGGGACTAATGGGGTGTTTAATAAAAGCTGTGAGAATGTTTTCAGAGTTTTAAGAATGAACACGTTGTACATTTGTGGAATATTAGACGTTTTGAAGTACGATCCGTTGTATTCTTGGACGTTGTCCCCGATTAGAAGAAAGAACCTACAGGATTTGAACGTTAATGAAGTTGATAATTTGATTAAATCAGATTGCGGATCGGAGGCTAGTATTGCGATAGAGGCTGTTAAAAACAAGCTCGGTGCTAATGGTTTAAGCAATGAAGCTGTAGTTAGGGAATTGACTAGAGAAGCTGCGGCAGAACGTAACTTGGCTGTAGTGTACCTAGGCTGGAGTCCATTCTTATAGATAACTACAACAAAAGCTGTATAAATTAATATATGTATTATCCTATTTTTGATTGTTCACGCCTGTTGCTCTATTCTGTAGGTATTCAAAAAAAACAAACCCAACTTAATATTAAGACATTTTTTTATACATAGACTACATATATTGATACAGACAAAAAAGGCGACTCAGAGATGGATAGAACAAGACCAAATTGAAAAAAACCGAACAGAGAAAGATAGAAAACACTCAAAAACGCAAAACATATATATTTCTGTTATACGTGCCCTTGTTAAATGACAAATCACTAGTAGCTTATATCAATGGAGTCTTATAGAGCAAACGAGACATCCCTGGTAGTTAATAGATTTTGCTTATTTATCGTTGTATATGGCGTTACTATCTCTGTGTTGATAGTTACCACCTCTGCTTTGGTGCTGGCCTCTACCTTGGTTATTGTAATTTCTTCTTTGACCATAACCACCACGATTGTCGCTATTGCTGTTGTATCTTTGACCTTGCCCTGCTTGTGAATTATTATTATAGTTTTGGTATCTTTGACCGCCTTGGCTGTTGTTACTGTGATGGTAGTTATTGTTGTTGTTGTACGGTTGCTGTTGTTGCTGCTGTTGTTGCTGTTCCTTAAATTTGTCTATGATTTCGTTGCTCATTCTCATGTACTTAATTTGATTACCTCTGATGTAAACTTCCTTTAGTTTACTGAAGTTAACCCCATGAGTATCAACTGTAATCGCATCATCCAAAGTTAGATTCATCCAAGAATCACAGTTGTTTAAGGTACCGTTTATAGTTTCGCCTGATTTCAATTCGATCATTATGGCTTGACCTTTGATTGACGTCAAGAGGTATAATGGTAACATTGTGTGGGTATATGTGAGTTTTCTTCTATACAGCAGTGAAATTATCTGACAAAATAGCAGCACACTATATGTTTTATACGAATTTATTGGAGCTGAAAGTGGAGTGATGAGTGCCGTCTGGAAGTGTTTAACCATCTATATTCATAACCCATAATCCATATAAACCGAACCAACAGACTACAAAGTTGGAAAGCGCAAAGTGGACAACTCTCCCTCTAGAGACACACCATTCAAAAATGGCAGATGTCTTTTTTTGTTCCCTTAGATGGAGTTGAATTAAAGGAAGGATGGGGTTTAGGCAAAACAAAGATCAACAGACAACAATCACATTCAGAGGAAATTAAACATACTCATTGTCTTTCATCGTATCTACATTTCACCCATTTCCAGTCTAAGGAAGACTTAGCTGTGTCCAATATTGCAGCTCAATTTGAATTTTACCCTGTCCAGGTACATTTTTCTTTTAATAACGCACAAATACTGCAAGTCGTTATCTGCTGATTCAATTTCTCAATACCAAGACCAATCAGATCATAGCAATTATATTATATTATATTACGTTGTATCCGTGTATCCAGATAGACTCCTCTATTACTGCAATATAGCACAAATACTCGATTATTCAACATGGCACCTTTGGACCCTTCTTCAAGTAAGTGCTTCCTTCTACAGATGCCAAACTTAGATGAAACGGATAAACGTCTACGGTTGGACGTTAGAACGGGGGCAACTTCTTCTTTATATAGATCCAGAATATTGGTATTTGGGGGTTTGACCATTCCATTGACATTGAAACCAGACTTTACAACGCATGATATTGTATCCGAGATGAGTAAAGCTCTAGCAACTGCAACTGATGTCAAAGAGGATTACAACGATTACTTATCGAACGAATGCTTTTCTTTGAACTTGATTGAAAGAAAATGGCAACACCTGAAGGTGAAAGGAGACCCTGATTTTAAACCATGTCCAAGATTCTATCACTCAATGCTAATTCATGACAATTATGTTTTTGTGCAAGGTGGTTTACATTTTAACAAGGAAACGGGTAAAGTCCAACTGTTAAATGATTTTTGGAGATTTGATATGTTTGACAGCACCTGGAAATGTATGATAGAAAACAACAACAGTTATGTGTTAAGGAGATTCAACCATAAGGCAATTTTTTCTTCCAGCTTCTTGACCCTAGGAGAAGCTACTCACCACGGCATTTTCTTCAATGGTGGCTTGAATGAAAACAATGACATGTGTTACTCAGTTGATTCATTCGATCTCGTGACCTCCACATTTGAAAGAGGAACAGATTTGAACCTTTTGGAGCTAGTTGAAGCTGATGGGGACCAACCAGCCAATTACATTCCAGTCCCATTTAGAATGTCGCAAAACGATTCGATTGTATCCGAGTTCAGACATTCTGAAAACCCTGCATTCAAAAGGCCAGATATTGATTTTACACCCATTCTGGTGTACTCCAAAAGTAATGGAGATGGTGAACCAATCATTGAATTTAAACATGATGGAAAAGGTCGTAGATTCAAGCTGGATAAAAAACATAAGAACTCTATAAGAGACCTGAAAAACATTCCATTCGAATTGAATCATCCTACCATTTCTGATTTTGGTGAAAACATTATTATTACAGGTTTCTTACCTAATGATTTGAATATATCATTATTTCTATACAATAGAAACTCAAGTAAATGGGCGAGATTACAAATTTACTGCTCTCATAGCACATGGTCCCATAGATTTTGTAAAGGTTTTGTTTGGAATTCTCATCATAAGGTTATTTTTTTGGGTAATAGCGAAACCTCCAATACATTACCTTCAATTCAATTTTTCTCAATTTTCATTTCAGTCTCATTGCCTTTTACAAATTCTTTTGGTATTGAATCGCAAACAGCTCAAAGCATGGATGACAAGAAATTACCAGCTGCGTTTACTAGCACTATGACTCCTCCGCCAACCTCTATTGGCACACCCGACCAAGCATCAACAAGTTTCATGGCATACGCTCATTATGTGGCTCCTCAGATTAAAGTGAATTCTATAAGGTCCGTTTTCCCACCTTATGCTGTTGCATTGGGTAAAAATGCATTTGAAAGATCATACGCAATGTCAGATTTTGAATTTGTTGCCGCAGATGGCTCAACAGTTGCACTTCCTGTCAATCTATGCCGCAAAAGATGGGGTGCTAAGTTTGATGATTTGTTGACTAAGGCTTATGCTAGGGCATTTGTGGAAATCAACAATCCCACCAGAGCTAAGATGGCGTACGAGAACGAGCAAAATAATAGCCGACAATTTACATCAAGTCAGAATATCGGTTCTGATAACTCACAAAGTGACGAGAAAGAGTTTTCCGAAACTGGAAGCCTCAAGAAAAGTCTCAGCAGAACTTCAAAGGATGAGATTTCAGTGTACTCCGCCAAATCAGGAAGTAACCCACCACAGTTCCGATTTCCTTTCCAGGAGAAAGCTACCTCACCTGCACCGGCCACTCCTAAGTTTGGCTCGCCAAGCATATCCTCAAGAAGAGGTTCAGCAAATCTACCTTCGAGAAGAAACTCATTAAATCTACCAATTCCAGCACAAAGACGGGATTCTGCAAACCTGATTCAATCAAGAAGAGAGTCCTTTAACATGACGTCATCAAGAAGAGACTCCTTGAATTTATCACAATCAAGAAGAAACTCCTTAAATTTACCTTTGTCAAGAAGGAGTTCATTTACTCTACCCCAGCAAGAGGCAAGACGGGGTTCAATGCTAAGAAAAAGTTCTATTGCGTCAACATCATCTTCATCGTCTGGAAATTCCTTGAATATGAGTACATCGAGGAGTTCTTTTTTACCTCCTCCAGCATTGCCGTCGCCAACTACAAGTAATATATCAACTAGTGGTCCAAGTAGATTGTTAGTTAACCAGCTACCACCTGCACCTCCGATACCAACTTTTGAACTCCCTTCACCACAAGACACAGAAAGCAAACGATCACCGTTCTCTAAATCAAATCAGTTCCAAGACTCTTTCACCTCTGTTAACTCATCCAATTCATCATTTCCATTAGATGGCAACTCCTCTAAAAACACGTTCTCACACTCATCATCCATGACACCACTACCTTCAAGTAAATTATCTTTTACAGTTTCCTCCTCAACTGCACAAAGTCCCTTACCAGAATCTGTTCCATCTCCATTACCGAATTCAACTGCACATAGTTCCACCAGCAGTGGTGCAGCCGGGAAAACTACCTTTCGATCTTCATCGAGTGTCAATAATTCAGAAGATCCAGTATTAGGATGCAAGCCCTTTGAAGAGGCTTTGGAAGAAGGCGTCAGGTTCCCTCAAGGCGAAGAAGCTGAAATTGATATTAGATATATGCCAAGAGCATTATGTTTACCGTTTATGAACTCTACGGTAAGAGCGTTCTCGGAGTTTTTGTATACTGGTCAAGTTGGATCGAACTGGAAAATTGTGCCAACTGCTGTTGAAGTTCTGATGATGTCCAAGTTCTACGAAGTCCCATTGTTGTACGATTTGATTCTAGAAGTCTTGTTCGTTATCATTGCTAATAAAGAAGTTAAGTTGGTTCAAGATGCTAATAAATTAAAGGCCGAGTTTATTTCAAATAATATCCAAATCTCTAGAGCTTATGGATTCAATGATGGCGTTAGTGGTATTGCAGCTATTGATCAATTTACTAATTACTTAACCAAACTGGATGATGGTTTGATGGATTTGGCCTTGTTAAAGAGAGCTTCTAAAGTGGCCAGACGTTCTTCTCATTCAGAAGGCTCCAGTCTTCCATCCTCCGCTCATGGATCTATTTCGCATACTGGTGTTGAGTTGCACGGATCATTAGGATTAAGAAGAAAGTCACTTGGATCGCCTTCAATACTAAGAAATAGTATTGCGACTGTGATTAATGATATTAACAGTCAGGCTAACGTCAATGTTGATAACTATTCCAGTGATGAAAACTTAGGCCAAAACTCATCATCGAGATCAAGTCGCAGGGGTTCCAGAATAAGTTTCCAACATGGAAACAAGGAAAGTTACGAATTGATTGATACTAAGATTCAAGAAAGTAGTGAAAGTGACCATGAACGTACCAAGAATGACAGCAGCACTGGCGACTCCGAATCGATGAAAGAAACAATTGGATTGATCAACGAGAATAGTTATGAAACAAGTGAAAATGATGGTGATTATACGGCGAAGGAAGAACAACCTGGTGATAGCAGGAAGAACCCGAAAATTAATTTTGAGTCTGAAAACAGTAAGCAAGAGGATACCGCTGAAAGCAAGAACGATACAAGAGATTGGCCAACCTTCAAAGAATTGACTCAACCTAATGCCCCACCTTGTTCTGATACTATAATTGACTTGCTAGTTGAAGTAGGTGCTTTGACAAGTGATTTGAAATTGATGTTAAGAGCAATGAATGCAAGGGAAATGTCAACACAATTAAAGAAAGAAAGAAAAGAACTTGATAGAATATTGAAGGAAGGTAGGGAATCAGCTGCCGGAAGTCCACACCGTCACTACCATTCCCTTCATTCGCAAGGTTCTGCTTCGTCTGTTTCCTCTACTTTCGCAATGAACCGTAAGGAGAAGGATACGACAAAAAGAAGCAGTGACTCTAATTTAAGCAGAACACCTTTGGTATCAACACAGCCAAAGAGTGGCAGCAGCCCATTAGTGAATGTCTTAAACTCAACATCGTTGTCAAAGGTGAACTCTGCTTCTTCTTCCTCCTCCTCACAAATCCATAAAGCAGCATCTGTTCCGCAAGACTCTCCAATCGTAGAGGGCACTCCTCCAGCTTCAAGTAATTCATCATTACAACGAACTCTGTCTAATTTTGCGTTCACCCAACTTGAATCCAGAAAAAGCATGTCGTCTACTGCCAGTGATTCAAGGGTTAGTTTATTAGATTCATTGGATCCGCCTAGGGCACAATCGAATTCTCTGCAATCGTCTGCAAGCAAGTCTGGTGTAGAGACGGATTCACCTAGATCTAAATCGATCACCAGCTCTCTCAATGAGAATGAATCAGGTAAGAAGAAGAAAGAGAAGAAAAGTGGCTTTGGCATCTTCTCCAAGTACAAGCAATAATTGAATGCTTGAGATATAAGTGTCTTTTCCTTTTATGTTCTTTTGAATCGTTTTTTAATTATTTTGCGGGTACAATTTTATTGCTATATATTTGAGTAAAATATGGTACATTGATTTTTAAGTTTACTTTCAAAAGAGCTGGTTGTCTCTCTTATTTTAAAACCTTACTCAAAAAAGTATATGTCTTTTATCCTATTTTTATCAGAACGCCGCCCCCCAATTACCGAAAACAGTTGCCGAAAATTAAATTTTTTTGTGTTAAATTGTCTCACTTGAAGGCTCAATGGTAATGATGGTGATGATGATGGCATACAATTCTCATCACAGTACTATAGAACAGGTGGTGCTGTAGTAGTAATACTATTAAACCTTGTAACTAACTAGAATCAATTCAATTTCCTATCTACGTACATCGTTCCATGTGTAAACACATTATTGTGCTATTCCTGCGACCATTACAGCTGTGAGAATCTCCGGTGGGCCATGAGCTGAGCGTGACGTGAAGACGGTGCTGCGTGATCGCTCTAGAAAGTTGAAAAAACACAAGCAGTCAGAATGACGGATGGGGAAGGACCCCTGTTCTGTTGTTGGCTGCTTACTTGTCAAGATACAAATGGTAGTTTGTTTATATACTAGTGATTGTTGGGTGGTGGTTTCTTCTTCTGGAGCAGCTCAGATCCTATGTTAAGTTGAGCGGTTGACTGGATAGGTCTGTAGTAGAGAGGTCAGCTAGCACATGCTTCTCAAAACTGATGGTGAGAATACACCCCCTCCAATCAAAGGTCAGCTCATCTGTGGCTGGAAACAGTGTTGGGATCTCATAAACTTATTTAAATGCTCAAAACGCTTTCAAGCGTAATTGCATCATGTGAAAATTCTGCTTTGTATCTATAATTATTATTGATTCCCACTTACTATCTATAAGTTGGTTTTCCTTTGATCAGAATACATAATTATCGATCTTCTAGTGTGCAGGTAAATCAAAAAAATAGTCTATATATTCTGGTTTAAATTCTTCGAATATAAATACTGACAGATAAATAGATTAGCGATTAACTTTTTATTATATTTCTTTCACAAATTACGATTAAACAAGTTTTGTTCCTTTTTCGGTTTGAACTTCTTTCAATACTAAAGCTTGTGTGAGCACAAATGTCAAAAGTCCTAACTGTTCTTAAGGAGACTTTCATTCCTGTCCCTCCAACACATATTTATAAAACCAATTATCAGGGACAGGCACTAAAAGAATCCAAATTTGATGATGTCAGAGAAGCAGAATACGATGAGAATGATGATGTTTCCACCACTTATGAAGTTGGCTATACCCACAGAAGATTGACTACAAGAATGGTTCAATTGTTTGGTTTGGGAGGTACCATTGGTGTGTCTTTGTTCACCACTATCGGCACCGTTGGTTTATATAATGGCGGCCCACTTTCTCTACTACTTGGTTTTTCAATGTGGTGTGTCCCTGTGTTAGTCGTCACTTCATGTTGTGCTGAGATGGTTTGCTACTTACCTATTCCTGGTGCTCCATTTACAACTTTTGCCGCTAGGTTTGTTGATGAAGCTTTTGGAGTCATGGCAGCTTGGAATTTTTGGGTTCTAGAATGTTCTTTGATTCCATTTGAATTAACCTTATTCAACACTTTGTGCCATTATTGGAGAGATGATTACAGTGCTGCGATTCCAATTTCTATTGAACTTCTACTTTATTTCATGATCAACGTTGCAGCTGTTAAATGGTATGGTGAAGTTGAATTTTGGTTATGTATGGGAAAAGTTATTCTTGCTCTAGGATTGCTGTTTTTCACATTCATTACCATGGTTGGCGGTAACCCTCAAGGGGATGTGTATGGCTTTAGAAATTGGGCCCATAGCCCGATGCTTGAATATATCAACACTGGTGCATTAGGGAGATTCCAAGGCTGGCTATCTTGTCTTATCACAGCTTCATACATGATTGCAGGCCCAGAATATGTGTCAATGACGGCTGGTGAGGTTGTGAACCCAAGAAAGGTTTTACCAAATGCTTTCAGACAAGTTTTCTACAGATTGACATTCTTTTTTATTGGTGGTGCATTATGTGTTGGTATTGTTTGTAATGCTAGGGACCCGGTTTTATTGAGAGCAATTTCCAATGGATTGCCAGGTGCAGGCTCATCACCATATACAATTGCAATGTATAATATGAAAATTTCTGTTTTACCCGACATTGTCAATGTTTTATTGCTCACTAGCTGTTTCAGTGCTGGTAACTCATACGTTTTCTGCTCTTCAAGAACCTTGTACGGTTTAGCACAAGAAGGTAAAGCGCCTTCATTTTTGAAATACTGTAACAAACAAGGTGTTCCAATTTATGCTGTTATTGTGTCTCTGTGTTGGGGCTTTTTAGCATTTTTACAATTAAGTGAAAGCGCCAACACAGTTTTGAACTGGATTATTAATTTGGTGACGGCTTCTCAATTGATCAACTATTGCGTTATTTTGTTTACATACTTGCATTTCAGAAGAGCTGTTAAAGTACAAGGACTGGACAGAGCACAATTTACTTTTAACGCACACTGCCAACCATATTCAACTATCATTGTACTTTTTGTTATTTTAACAATGGTTGGTGTTCAAGGTTACACTGTGTTTTTGGATGGAAATTGGTCCGTAGAAACTTTCTTGTTTTGTTATTTAATGGTGTTTATTGATATTGCTATTTTCATCTCTTGGAAAGTAATCAAGAGAACAAAATATCAAAATAAGCCAGACAAGGTTGACTTGTACTCGGGGTTGGAAGAGATTGAAGCCCATGAGAGGTACATTGAGAGAGAAGAATTGGCCTGTAGAGAAGCAGGCAAAAAAGATGGCTTCCGTGAAAAAGTCAGCCAATTCATCTTTGGCAAATAGTATTAGATAATTATTTTTTTATTAGTAGGTTAGGTTAGATTAGATTAAAGGAAAAAAGGAATATTGAGCATATACTCCTATTAAATCCTCTGGTCTGAAAAGAGGGTATGGTATCCTTTTCGTGGCGCGTGTAATCCTATTCAAGTTTCGGAGTGGCGGTAAATGAAAAGCTAGTGGCGCAATGCTGTGATCATCAGCTTATTTTACCTTAGAGGTGATAATTTCGGACAATGTAGTGACATCAGGCAGACGTTAATCCGAATACCTATATATTTATAGGGCCTTCTATTTTCTGGTTTAAGACCCAATTGGATCATTTTCAAATACATCCCAGCCTTTAAACATAATATACTTAGCACAATCCATTCAATTGTCGTTACTTTTTTTAATTCCACTATAGCTTGTTAACTATTAATTATAGGAAGCACAAAAATATTTAAATCCAATCAAAACTTTAAGTAGCATATAAAATAACCTCCAAATAAAGTAATATTAGAATTTAAAAGAAGCTTTGAAATTAGATTAACGATGACAACGGATAATCTCAGTTCAGAGTTTAGTTTCACTTCATTCACTACCACAAAGACTGAAAACTACATTAGTTTAATCCAATTTTACAAGCAGTTCGGATTCAACATTGTCAAAACCTATGCTAAAGATGCAATTTCCACTGGTGCTGATCTAGATGGTGTATCCAATGATTCAAGAAAAGAATGCTGGTTGTGCTGCTATCCCGTTTCTAGGGTTGATGATTCCGGGGCTATAATTCCATTCCAAGAAACAACCGAATACCAAAACCCATCCATGAAATCTGATTCAAATGACTTCAATAAAGGTGTTATAATTAAACTGAGATTGGTCAGCCATGATGTCCACAAAAACACTGAACTTCCTGGCGAGATTATCTTTTTCTCTGCTGATTTAACCAAAGTGCAACAAGTTGCTGAAAAGAACGGCTATGAGATCATCAAACCTATCAAGGTTGATACTAAAATTAAGTTCTTCGTGAAAGATCCAGCAGGTAATTTAATTGGCTTCACTGATCACCCTAACGGATTATCTGATGTTTCAGTTGACTCTGTTTCGGATTTCTTCCAAACCAAGAAATATGAAACAGATTTGTTGGCTCCAACTAATGAAGAAGCTAAATCTGGTACCCCAAAGAAAAGAATTGCTGTTATGACTTCAGGTGGTGACTCTCCAGGTATGTGTGCTGCTGTTAGAGCAGTTGTCAGAGCAGGTATATATTTTAACTGTGACGTTTATGGTTGTTACGAAGGTTATTCCGGTTTAGTGAAAGGTGGTGACTTATTAAAGAAGATGGAATGGGAAACAGTCAGAGGCTGGTTATCTCTAGGTGGTACTTTGATAGGTACTGCTAGATGTATGGAGTTCAAAGAGAGATGGGGTAGATTAAAAGGTGCAAAGAACATGATTTTGAGAGGTATTGATGCTCTGATTGTCTGTGGTGGTGATGGTTCATTAACCGGTGCCGATTTGTTCAGAAGTGAATGGCCTTCTTTGGTTGAAGAACTTGTCAATAATGGTGAATTAACTGCGGAGCAAGTTGCCCCTTACAAGACTTTGACTATTGTTGGTTTAGTTGGTTCTATTGATAACGATATGGCCTCCACTGATAACACAATCGGTGCCTACTCCTCATTGGAAAGAATTTGTGAGATGGTTGACTATATTGATTCAACAGCTTCTTCACACTCAAGAGCTTTCGTTGTTGAAGTTATGGGTAGACATTGTGGTTGGTTAGGCTTGATGGCTGGTATTTCATGTGGTGCTGATTATATTTTCATTCCTGAAAGACCACCAAGTGCCAAGTCTTGGAAACAAGAATTGAAGGATGTTTGTATGAGACACAGAGAAAAAGGTAGAAGAAAAACCACTGTTATCGTTGCTGAAGGTGCTTTAGACGATGAATTAAACCCAATCACTTCTGAACAAGTCAAGGACTGTTTGGTGGAGATTGGTTTGGATACTAGAATTACTACGTTGGGTCACGTTCAAAGAGGTGGTTCTGCTGTTGCCTTTGATAGATTATTGGCTACTTTGCAGGGTGTCGATGCAGTTAAGGCTGTTCTTGAAAATAAACCGGAAACTCCTTCTCCAATGATTGGTATTGTTGATGGTAAAATTGTTCGTACCCCATTAGTGGAAGCTGTTTCTCTGACTAAATCAGTTGCAACTGCAATTGAGTCTAAGGAATTTGATAAAGCTATGTCATTAAGAGATTCAACTTTTAAAGAATCTTACCAAAACTTCTTAACGCTATCAAGATATGATGATGGCTCCCAAACTTTACCCGAATCTGAACAATTGAATATTGCTATCATTCATGTTGGTGCTCCGACTGCTGCATTAAACCCCGCCACTAGAGCTGCTGCTTTGTACTGTTTATCAAAGGGCCACAATGTGTTTGGTATTCAAAACGGGTTCTCTGGTTTGATCAGACATGGTGCTTTCAATAAGCTGGAATGGTTGGATGTTGAAGAATGGCACAACATTGGTGGTTCTGACTTAGGTACCAACAGATCTCTTCCATCTCAAGATATTGGTACCGTTGCTTATTATTTCCAAAAATTTGAAATCAATGGTTTATTAATCGTTGGTGGTTTTGAAGCTTTCCAAGCATTAGGTGAGTTGAAGACTGCTAGAACTCAGTATCCAATTTTCAACATGCCAATGATTTGCTTACCAGCTACTGTTTCGAACAACGTCCCAGGTACAGAATACTCTTTAGGTTCGGACACATGTTTGAACACCTTGGTTAACTATTTGGATGCGGTTAAACAATCTGCATCAGCCTCAAGAAGAAGAGTTTTCGTTGTTGAGGTTCAAGGTGGTAACTCCGGCTATATTGCTTCCTATTCCGGTTTGGTGACGGGCGCATTGGCAGTTTATACCCCTGAAGAAAAAATCACATTAAGATCATTACAAGAAGATTTAGAATTATTAAACAAAAATTTCGAGAACGACAAAGGTGATAACAGATCGGGTAAGATGTTTATTAGAAATGAAAACTCATCTGAAATTTACACCACTGATTTAATTGCGCAGATCATTAGAGAATCCGCTAAAGGAAAGTACGAATCCAGAACTGCCATCCCAGGCCACGTTCAACAAGGTAAGGTTCCGTCTTCAATGGACAGATGTTTTGCATCAAGATTTGCCATTAAAGCTTGTCAATTTATAGAAGAGAATAATAAGACCCTTAATTCATCATTGAATTCGCTGATCAAGGAAGGTTTTGGATCGAACTTAACTTTCAAAGGTCATTCTGAAAATGAATTGAAGTTTATCTACAAGCACGGTATAAAATCAGCTGTTGGTGACTTAGACAATGCTAAAGTTATTGGTATCCATGGTACTAGTGTTTCTTTCAAGGACGTTGAATCACTATGGGAGAATAGTACCGATGTGAAGTTGAGAAAAGGCTTAGATGTCCATTGGCATGAGATGAACGTTGTTAATAGTATCTTGAGTGGCAGATTGAACCTAAGAAACGAAAAAGAATAGCCTAGTTTTCAGTTTAAGTTTTCCTTGTAAGTTTTTTTTGTATACTGTTTTGAAAGTTTCCTGTTTTGTGTATTTAATTCGAGTAAGTTTGCCATTTTTGAATCTTGCCGTTTTTGGAACATATCTTTTTTTTATTCCCAAGTACTGCCATTTATATACCCTTGGGGCTTTTAACCCGCGACACACCACACATTTGAAAAAATGCATGGCACAGGAAAAAGAGCAAAGTTAAAAGTTGGCCAGTGCAAGAAGAATTGCTTGACGCTGCACGGCTTTGTTTTTGTGGATCTGCTCTATACATGAGGAATGATATAAGCCGGAAATATGAATATTCTCAACCATTTTATTAAATAGATTTATCCTGCTGCTTTTCTCGTTATTCCATTCATTCCTATATATTTCTTTTGCATTGTTCACCCCTAAAGGAAAGTCGAGTCAAAAGGATGTTGTTTCCAATGTATTGAGACGGGGCGCTGAGGTTGTCCCCTACCACGGCAAATCGAAGATGAAAGGCGGCTCGAAATTAATTATATGCACTCAGCCCAGATTCGTGGATCCCAAATCCCACGAATCAGGAGGATCTTTTTTCCAGAATCTTGCGTAATCTTGCGTATTCCATCAATTCTGAAAATCTCTTTCTCAAGTTGTCAGACCACATTCATGTATCTTAGGTTGTACCTTTAATCTTTGCAGGAGTTTTGAATGCTGATCAACATGATCTGGGAGTGCAGCTTGCTCAGATGTTTTTGGTGTACCTGTGAACAAGTGATGTGCCTGAGCATTTTTATTTCGCCCACGGCCCCCGGAAATCATTTCTATGAATTCATTTGCCACACACGTTATACACACAATATAACACACATGCGTGCTTTGTAGTGCAGTATTTCACATTCTATAAAAATGACCGTAGTGGAATTGACGATTGGAGTTTATATGAGCATCATACCAACTTTCCAAGATCCTGAAAAATATTACTTCTTTCAACGACGTCTCCCCTAAATGCGCGGAACAGATTCCTTCTAGACCTCAAAGGTTTTCTGAGCATATTTTAATGCGTATAGTCGTTGATGTTTTAGCTGATGATTTATCCTTGGGTGTGAAGCAGAAATCAACGTTTTATTCTGTTTCATTATCAAAAGCTTAAACATGATTGGTTGAAGGCTCTGTTTTTTGTCTGCTACTCTTATACTCCTTTTTGTTTCACTGGCAACTGTTTTGCTGTTTAGAGTTCTTGATACTGACTTTCCTCCAGAGCCAAAACCACCATATACTTAGTTCAGTTGAAAAAATTTTCAGTGATTGCTTTTCTGCACTGCCCATCAGCCAATTCCAACACAAAGAGGGTGTTTTTGTTACCAAGCTAAACCGGATCTGTTTCTTGAATAGGATTATTTGGAGCCAAAAGTATAAATTGAATGTTGATAAAATGGCCTTGAGAGTAATTATATTCAACAAAGCGAGGCAAACCTAATGCAGTGAGTTACATCAGAGGGAGATTAATTGCAAAGGAATCAATGCACTTATTTAGTTGTTTATAAATGGTGAAGACTCAAGCTGATTTCACTCATAATCTGCATGAGATCTATGCATCTTTACAGTATATTTGCAACCAACAACACTGAAGAGACCTTTTGCTTCCTTTCATAACTTCGATGGGAAAACAGCGAAGAACCAGGAGCCGCTTTTTAACGAAAAAGATAAAAGCAGAAATAAACTTCTTCCTTGTTGCGTTTAATTTGCGGGATCGTGCTAATCGAGCTTTTTAACCCACTTGCTTCAGATCCGGGTGCTTTGTTGGTTTATCCCCCAACTACAAATGGATATGTCTAACTGTGCGCTCATTAGCTTTAAGCTATTAAACTCAATGAAGTTGTAGACATAAATTACCTATCCTTCTCTGTTCTATAAACATTATCATAGAAGGAAAAGAAAAGCTCCCCCTTCAGGAGCGGTGGGGAGTTTGTAATGATTATATAATATAACCATTGGGTTCTGTGGGGTTATGTCATGCGGCTTACTTACACGCTCTTCTGTATTCGTACTACTCACATAGGCGGCTGTTATACCAAGTTTGAAAGTGAAGATGATGATCAATCTTTGTTGTGATACTTGATAAATCATTGGAATAGGCAGTTTTGTTAGAACCATTATGAATGTAGAGGCAGAAAAGCTTGGATCTGGTAGAGAACGTTTAGAAATGTCCCTCTCATGTACAACAACTGTTTTGCGAGCCATTCGATACACAGTGATGCCAGTTTCAAAAACAAATCTTCGTAATTTAAGCATTTAGGTAGGCGCCATCTTTAGATTTGAAGCAACTGAATTATTTTGGATACAGTGTATGAATGTATGTCACAGATCTTGATCTTCTAGATACAGTTTGTCAGAACTTGTGAACGAGCTCCATCTTGCTCTTCCATTCTACACCACACTGGATCCCCCTTGCTTGGTTAAACAAAGTGGCTTGATCATTTTAAACAAAAATCTGACTGCACAGAGGTCTATCTTGGCTAGGTTTTATGTTCGCATAGAAAACATAGGCCTCTAGAAAGAAGGAGTATATGCGAATGCTGATGCCTGGAATAAACTGGGCGCATATCTTATATTTCAGATGATGATACGTTGTATGTTTCGAAAATAAGAATACCGGATAATATCATTTTCAACCTCGGAGAAGCATTTTTATACTGGGATGGGCATACCCATACCTTCGTTTATGTACTTTTACGTTTAATAAAACGTTAGTAATAAAAAATATGCCCCATTTTCCAGTATACTGAGGACGATTCTGTTAATACCGAGTTTGTAGGAGTTGTCTACAAGCTGTGGACCAAACTAAACAATAATACCAGGCAAAATGAGAACCGGTACTGGAGATGGCTGCAGGAGCGGATAGGCGTTCGTGCGCTCGGAGAGAAATTAAAAGTTTAAATAGGAACAAAGGATGCGCGCCTCAGGATCCTTTTTTGAAACAGCAGTGAGCAGCTGCAGCGAAGAGCATGATGTAAGCAGGTAGGCTGACAAGACATAGAAACCTGAATGTGGATATATAGATACATAATGCATAGATGGGCATGGTTTGGTGGCAACCAGGTCTGCAGCGTGGTGGACAGGCTTCTATCGGGGAACAAAGATGGGCTAGTTGAAGAAGTTTATACAAGGGGGAAGACGGAGGCTGCCGCTTGGGAAGAGGATTAAAGAGAAGATAAGGGGAAGGTTTTTACAAGCTTTCTTTTGTTGTAAACTCCCGCTTGGTTTAGCTTGGTAGGTAAAACGAAGTGCTGGGGAAAGAAACATTTCGGCATTATTTTCTGGACGGAGTGCAGCCCGCACAGGTTACAATAACGATGACCCACAGTCTGTGCAACCGGCAGTTGGAGATACTGCAATCCTTTCCCGCTCTTGCACCAGCCACAGAATAGGGTGCTAGAGGCTACCAGGGAGGTAGCTCTTCAAGCAGCACCTCAAGCAGCACCACTAGCAGCAGCGGCAGCTCTCAGGCACCGGGAAGGCACCGCCTGGCAAACTGGACTAACTGATGGATCAATTGCAACTTCCAAGCTGCCTGCGCCACACATGTGACAACGTCGATCTGCTCACCGCTGATCAAATCTTTTCATCCTGATTTACTAAGCTGAACTCATATATTTCGACTTGATATAATAACCTGTCTTTTTCCTCTACCTCTTTGCCTTCTTCACTTAATGTTCCTTCCTTGTCCTTTAGCTGCTTTCTGTTTTTCTCCCCCTATTTTGATACCATCATAAGGTAAACACTGACTATCATCTCCAGAGAACAAAAACAGCGTGGTTTTGCTCTTTTCACCAAAACCTCTCTCATATTGGTCATAATCTTTGTCTCATATTGTCCTAACTGAATTCACAACAGATTTGAATACTCTTAACAAAACAGTTTCAGTACTATATTCATTTCATCATTTTGTCACTACGGATCATTATAAGATACAAACTCATCTATACTCTTTTTTTTTGTCTCTACATATATACACATAACTTGTCTCTCCTTCAATTTGTTATATTCATGCTTTGTTAGTCATTTTCAGCCTTATCCTTTGTTAAATCTGAATATATATACGCCCAATCGTACCAGCATATAGATACATCATTTACAGCAAATCTAAGATTTCAGACTTTCTTTTATCAACATAAAACAACCAGTTTTAAGGATAAGAAAACCCAAAATATTCCCCTTCAAAGGAGACAAGAGAAAACATTATGTCCCAACTACCTCCTTCAACCAACTACCAAGGGCAACCTTATACAAATAATCATCCACATTTTCCAAGTCATATGCCACCACAACAACCACAACCTTCACTTCCACCTCCTCCACAGAATCAGCAGCCACCACTACTGCAACAACAAAGTTTACCCTCCTACCAACAACAACCACCAGCTCCAAGTGCAAGTACAAGTGGAATTCAATTCTCTTCCCAAGTAGTTTCTCAAGATGAAAAGAAAAACTCAAATTCTGCTTCTTCTTCTATAAAGAGATCTGGGTCAGGAACATCAACAACTACACCAAAGGTGTCTGCATTTGTAACCAAATTATTCACTATGTTGGAGGATGACGACCTATCTCATTTGATTTGGTGGAGTAGAGTCAATCAAAATGATGACACCACTTTTGCTCTGCTACCCGGTGCTGAGTTTGCACAATGCTTGACAAGCTATTTCAAGCATGGTAATGTTGCTTCATTTGTTAGACAGTTACATATGTACGGGTTCCACAAAGTTTGCGATAACAACTCGCCTGCTTTACCTACAAATGAAGGCCCTTATGCCAACCCAAACCATGCATCTCCTCAACCAATATGGGAATTTAGACACTCAAGTGGAAAGTTCCGAAGAGGTGCTGATGACACACTACATTTTATCAAAAGAAGATCAAGCTCTTCCCAAAGATCAACTTCAAATCCGTCTGAACCCATAAATGTGCATCTCTTAAAAGATGCTTCTCAACAACATCATCAATACCAACAAAACCCGCAATTACAATACCATCCTCAACAAAGCTATGATTACTATCAAACGGTTGATTATCAGCCCCCTTTTTATCCTCAATACCAAGACATGGCACCCCAACAACAGCAAGCTCATATCATAAATTCCAGACACCCAGATCAACAGCATCATCAGCAACATCAGCAACAGCAGCCTATGTATGATTACCCATCGACAGTGTTCCACCCTACACTTGAATATGATTTCAATAAATCAAGGAACGCCTCTATTACATCTTCAATAAATGATGCAACCGAAGTTTCGTTTATGTCGTCTTCTAGAAATAGATATCCATCTGTATTTATAGATCCATTGGTACCCGTTCCGACTAACGGTGCAAATCAACAACAGCCACAACAACAACAACCACAACTTCAACCACAACAACAACAACCTTTGCAATATCAATCGCACCCACAGCAGCCCTACCAACCACCTCACTATATGAATGACTCTACTTATTCCCAACATCAATATTCTTTACATCAACACCAACAACACCCACAAGTCCAGGGCCCACCAGGTGAGCAAATTTTACAAAAAAGAGGATTTTCGTACCCTGGTAATATACCTGGTGTGTCTAATTTGATACCTGCTGCGCAAGAAGTTAGATTACCAAGATCGATTCCCAATGATTACTATTTATATCCACAAACGCATTCTCGAACTCAATCTCCAATTCCTCAATCATCTAGTTCCCAAATTCATCAGACTCCATACTATCCACACCAATCTTCACAACAACGCCAGTTATTTCTTCAACAACAACAGCCGCAACCGCAACCACAGCAACTACAGCAGCCTCCCCTTGCAATTCAACAACCACAACATAGTCATGCCCCTTCAATCTCTCGTCCACCCTCAGCTCAGCAACTCCATTCACAACAGCCAACAGCCCCACTTCGTTCTATCCCAGTCCCTCAAACAAACAGCAGATTAAACCAAATGAGGCCGTCAGTGTTTGAATTACAACAACAGAATATATCTTCTGTTTCCACCGGTGGTTCTAATTCCATCTTCAGCAGAACATCAGTTGGTTCATCTATGAGTGGCTTAGGTAGCACTGGTATAAATATGGGAAGTAGTCTTTCAAGTATGAGAAATAGTTCTTTGACAGAGGGCTTGAGCAATGGCAATCATACGAAATCGCGAGCGGCCGGTGGGCTATTAAGTAATGTTGATTCAGCAAGTTCAACTTTCAATACACCTGGTACGACTCCAACAAGTATCATTTCTGGTGCAGGAACAAATAAGGATATGTATAAGAGATCTTACGAGGGAGATGGCAACGATGACAACTTGGCCCTAACTTCATCGTCTGCCAGCGATAAAAAGAAACTCAAGTTGAGTTCCTTAGTTGATGGCTAAAGGCGAGGAACTTTTGGAGTGTGCTGTGTTTTTACAAGTTTATTATTATTGCTACCATGATTATCGTTGTTAACGACGAACATATTCTAAGATTTACTGCCTGTTTGTTTGTTTGTTTTCATTGCTAATTGTCAATAATTGTATCATAATTATTTTGATTTAATGGGTAAGGTTCCCACTCATTTTTGAATCATCTTTTTTGTGTTAATTTTTGTTCTCTTTTTTGTTATTATTATGAATTGGGATAACTGGAGTCTTTATGGTTATGCGTTCTATTTTTATGGTTAATTTTCTTTCACTTGTTAATGTTATACTATCACTTCAGTTGTTTTATATTTTTTTTTCTTTCCGTCTTCGCTTTTTGGTTTTTGCCTTTTGCTTTTCATATCACGTTCTTCCTATTTGCTAATTGCTATTTTTATTAAATTCTTTGTTATTTTCATTGTCACTACTCTTTTAATTAATATATATATGCCTCTCACACTTTATCAGTTCTTCTATCCTTCTATATCCATTTTCTTATTCAAATTCAAGTTAATTCCTCTCGTTCTGTGTCTTTACATTTTTCGACCTTTTTGTCATTCGTTCAGTTACTCTTACGCAGTACTCAAGCTTTCAAGCCTCCATAGGTATCAATCAAGCCATTTTTCTGATCACCTTTTCATCATTATCCAAATCTTTGGATTAATCACAAACAATCATTGAATACATAGATACACAAAGCCTCTCTCTATATCTGCAGTATGAATATTAATTCACAGCACACCAAGCTTTCAAAATGGTCTTTTCGAATTCACAGATTTAGCCTTGACTCCACTTTTAATCTTTCTCAAGACCATTTCATCATCATCACTATCACTATCACTATCGCTATCCGCCCCATTATTATTCCCCTTATTAATGTTCATCGTACTGGAATTAGCACCACCACGCCCTGCTTTGCCCTTCCCCAATACCCCTCTAACATTACCCAATCCTCTCTGTTGCTGGTGTCTCTGAAGTGGTTGAGATTTACTGATACCTTTCTTTGCTTTTTCCCTATCATCGTTTCTCAGCTTATTCTTCAACGCCCTTAGCATTGCTGAGTCTTCACCTCTGTTGTTATTCGAGTTTGCATTCTGGAAAACTGGGGTTCCTGAACCATTAACGAAGTCGCCTATACTGTCGTTTTTCGACGATGGGCTGGGCGATGAAAGGTTCAGGCCACTTCCTTGTTTAATTATCGGTAGCGATTCAAACATGTTTTTTGTTATTTGTCCAGACGGCGTAAGCGGTTCAGTTGGTTTCTCTTCGGGCAGCCAGGAAAGAATCTTGGAATTTACTTGAGACAAAGAAAGTTGAAACTGTGTCTGGAGTTCTTGCTTTTTCTTTATCTGTTCTCGGTTATTTGGAACCGACATTTCTAAAATATGGCAATTGATATTTTAGACTTGGTATTTAGAACTATATCAGCCTTTTGAGATGACCACAAATATGAAAACTAAGGGGCATACAGCATCTCTAACATCCTATCATATAGCACAGACAAGTGGTTCAACTCAACTTTGAAATAAATTTTGCAAATTAGAGGAAGGCGTGCGGCTCGGGACATTTCTTGCTTCTATCGACGCGTCGGAGCATCAAACTTCGGGTCGATTTTAGCGTCGATTTGAGTCCTTTCCGTTCTCCTCTCTTGGGATTTTGGCTCCATGCAATAGTAATAGTATACGATATAATACACATATCCTTGACAGATAAGATAAGTTGTTGCTGTTTCCCCACAGAGACACCGCTGTTGCGATCTTACAGAACATTCCGTACGTTTCCGTCCTGCGGCTGCTTATCATTTTATCAGGGTTTGTTTGTGTGAGTAACCACCAGGATTCCGAAATGTCTATTGTTCCAGGTGGATGAATGGCTCGCAAGCTGGGACAATTGTAACGCTGTGCTTCATCTCTTTGCGGTGAGGGTGCGCAAAATCGCGAAATTCGTTCCCTTTGGCATGCACAACAGGACTAAGATGAATCAAATGATATAGATATATAATGTTTTATAATCCAGGGTGTAGACTTTTTAAGAGGTTAACGTTTTTGCTTCATATTGTTTGCATTCCACCTAGTTCATATATTTAACTGTCTTTGCTGTTTGGAAAGCCAACAAGTAAAGCCTGTCTCTGTTTATCTGGTAGGTCAATTACCCCCTCCATTTCATTTAGAATATGTCCAGCCAGCCCAATAAAGAAACTAGTAAACCAGAAAATGATACAGACTCAACACCCTCTTCTGAATTACGACCAAATACAGTTCATCAATCTGAATCGTTATCGGGGATAACCGAATCAGATTCAGATGACTCTGATTCCTTATCATCGTACCCTACAGTGGAAAATGTAGTTCAGCCGTATAGGGCTACATCAAGGGAGTCGTCCAAAGGTTCAAATCAACAACCAATGAACTCATTTACAAGGCCTTCGCGAACGTCAACGTTTACCTCCATCCCTGAATCAATTGACTCTGAAGCAAGTAACGATTATAGACGACCAAGACATCCCAGCATACCCAGACAATCCGCCAATGGAACCCAAAACAATCCAAATTCCACTCTGCCAAGTGTGCCAACTACACCAATCAAGCGTCAAAATTCGGCATTTTCAACTTGGCTCCAGAGATCAAATTCGTTAGAAAAGGGTGATTCTCGTGTTGATGGAGGACCTATTAATTCGTCAACCAGTAGAGTTATCACCAGACAGTACTCCTACGCTCGTTCAAATGCTACTCCGTTTGCTCTGGATGGAACCTTACCCAGTTCGTTAGCTAATCACAATGAAGATATAATCTCCTTACTTTTGGATGAGGATTCAGAAGATTCTGACAATAGCGACACTTACAATGATATCCGTGTTGATGATGGAGCTCGCTCAATTGCCTCTATAAATAGATGCGAGAAATCTTCTGATACCAACGAAATGGAAGACTTGCAACCCACCAACACTTTGACTAGAATTCAAACAATTAAGGACCAAGTTACCAGTGAAGTTAAAGAAAAGTTAGAGAAAATTGGATTCTTTGATCCTAGATTTGACAGGGTGAAATTACTCTTAAATTTTGTGAAAGGATACGTGTTTATGGTTGGTATACTCGTTTGTATCTTCAGTCTCTTTTGGGGATCTATGTATCGTCGAGAGTCCAGATTGGTTAACTTGAAAGTTCTTGTTGTTCTAGATGATCCAAACACATACACTGACCTTGATATTGAAGATTATTTTAGTAATACCGTTAGGGCATCCATCCAGGATTCGGCTATATCATCACTAGCTGGTTGGGAACCTGTTTACTATCCATCCATTACAAACGATACAACCCAACTTAGAGATAAGCTTATTCACGAGATTTACCATCAACATAAATGGGGGTGTGTTTTAGTAAAGCCGAATTCTTCTATAGACTATTACAATGCATTGAATAGTGGGACTACATTCAATTTGAGTTCCGCAATAGAAGTTATTTATGAAACCGGTAGAGCATACGTTGGTGTCAGTTCGTACTTGACCCACTCATTTACACAACTTGAATTCCAGTTTCTAAAACTACAGCCAACTTATATTACGATTCCATTAGTTAATAAATTGACAGACTCAACAGTCATGAATAGGCTTTCTAGTATATTAGCACCGATTCAATTTACAACCACCGATTTGACAGATTCGAGATTACTCGTGCCTGTTGTGGCAGGGCCCCAACAGTTTGGATTAATTTATCTACACCTGTTATCTCTCATGCAATTTGCCTTCTTTCAGCCGTTCCATATGAAAATGGCAAAAAGACTGACGGACAAATCGTTTATTATTTATCGCTTGATCTCATCACAGATCACATATCTATTTATGGGGTTAGCCTATACTTTAGTTCAGATTTCATTTGGAATCAACATTTACGAGGCTTATAGTGGGAAAACCGGATTTTTGATCTTTTGGTTAGTCACATATCTTATGCTCTCGGCACTAGGAGGTGTTAACGAAAACGTTGTGTTTATTATTCAATGCCGTAAACCACAACTAGCTCCTTCTTGGATGTTTTTCTGGATGATTGTTAATATTGCACCAACATACTATCCCATGGCACTATCTCCACATTTTTATAGATATGGTTATGCATTACCAATTCAAAATGGGTTTGAACTGTTCAAGATCTTATTGTTCAATACTTACAAGATGTCAAATTTAGTTAGAAATATTTTGGTTTTATTGGCATGGGTGGTAATCACTCATACAATGTTACCGTTTACTATGATGTACTATTCTAATCAAATGAGTAAGAAGACATTGAAGAAAATTGCAATACTTAAGAAGATACAAAATCTTGGTAAGGACAAGAGAAAAATTACTCCAGAGACGGAAGAAGAAGTTGTTAAATGAACCCGCTAAGTATGGACTTTGAGTTGTATAAGTTGGTTGATCGTTCTTGGGATAAAAGTACATTATCTTGCCAATATAAACCTCAGAGGCTTATTAGACTAATTTGCATATCTACATAGTTTTCTTTAATCTGTACTAGTACTGTGACTCCCATGGATATACCAGCATCTACTGAATAACGGCCATTCATTCCACTATATATTCCATAAATCTCTTTAAAGTAAAGTAAAGTAAAGTAAAGAAGATAGTGGAACTCTGGAGATACGTAAACATGTGCGCCGCACGGCTGTGTTTCCCTTTCTGCGATGAGGAGAGCCGCACACTAGAGACAGAATTTCTATCTAGCGCTTTCTTAGTATCATTCCATTGCATGTTCATTCATTTATCCATGGCGTCAATTTTCTTAATTCCAGGACTCAGAAGAGAATTTGATATTTATTATCAACCGTACACTATACTATCACTCTTGTTTCTCCGAAATTGTTATTATACAACAGATCAATATTAGGACAACAAATACAAATTACAAATTTGGATAGAGGAGAACTTAATGTGAAGAAATTTCCATCTTTGTCTCTCTGTTTTGTTTTTTGTTTATTTGCTTGTTCCAATTTCTATATCACGTATTTGATCACACTACATCAAGACCATGTCACTCAACACCAGCGTGATGGCAGAAGATGAGAAAGACAATTCATCACTTATATCACCAAAAACAAGCCCAGCCGTCTTTCCAGAGAGTTTTGAAGTGAATCAAAATACCGATGACCCGTCACCAGACACTCAGTCGCATGATGCTGATAACAACTCCTTATCATCCAGCTCGATTCTTTCATTGGATAACGAAGTTCAAGCTTACCACGCTGACTCTCAAATACCTTTCATTCTCAAAACTAACACGGCAACAGGACCAACTGACGGCGCTTCAAGAACACAATCTCTGCCCGGTGTACCATCAAGACCAGAAAGAAGAAGTCGAGCATCTACATTCACAAGTTGGTTTCAAAGATCAAATGGCGTTGAAAATGGAAACATCGCAGATGGAGGAATTCCCGGAAGAACAAGCAGTAGAATGTCACATCGTTTGACGTTGGATCGTGATGCAACCGCTTTCATTGCAGATGCTACACTTCCCAGCGTGATGTTAGAGACAAACGAAGACTTAATCTCAATGCTGATGGATTCGGACTCAGACACAGAGAAAGGCGTTCCTGACCTCGGTTTAACTGCTGATGATGATGATAGTACAGAGATCGCAAAACATAATATAAGGAGAACAAGTACACTTACCAGTGGACTCGGATCATTAAAAAGACAAGTTACCAACAGTGCTAAAGATACACTGAAGAAAATCGGGTTTTTTGATCCTTCGTTTGAAAAAGTTAAACTATATCTTACTTTCGTCAGGGGTTATATTCTATTAATTAGTGCATTTATGGCTATTTTCAGCCTCTATTGGGGGTCTATGTACAAAAGAGAAGACAAATTGATAAACATGAAAGTAATGGTCGTTTTAGACAACCCTGAAATATACAGCACATTAAATATAGATGATTATTTCAGCAATACTCTAAAATTGGCTATCCAAGATCCATCCATATCTCCATTGGCCGGTTGGGAACCAATTTTATACACTGATATTACCAATGACACATCTGGACTAAGAGATTTGTTAATGGAAAAAGTTTATCACCAGAAGACTTGGGGTTGTGTTTATGTTAAACCAAATGCCACCTTAGACTACTACAGTTCATTAGTAGGCAGCTCTGGAACTTTTGACCTGAGTTCATCCATTGAAGTAATTTATGAAACAGGACGTGAATACATTGCTATCAGTTCGTACTTGGCTAAATCCTTTCAAAAATTACAAGCTAAATTCTTATCCTTACAAATAGCAAATTTGACTGCTCCTATAGTAGAACAACTGACTGATCTTGAAATCAAGGAGAATCTTGAAATTTTATCAACGCCAGTTCAATTTACCACTACTGACCTTACAGATTCCAAACTAATCAAGTCAATTGTTTCAGGACCCCAGCAGTTTGGTCTCGTGTATCTTCACCTTTTATCTCTCATGCAGTTTGTGTTTTTCTTGCCATTCCACCTTAAAATGGCGACAAAGTTAACTGACAAATCATTTATTATTTACCGTGTATGTTCCTCTCAAATCACATACCTTTTGATGGCACTTGCTTACACATTAGTCCAAGTGGCCTTTGGTATAAATATCTATGAAGCTTATAACGGAAAGGTTGGATTTCTGGTGTTTTGGATTTTTACATACTTGTTACTTTCTGCATTAGGTGGGATAAATGAAAACGTTGTTTTGTTCATTCAGTCCACTTTCCCCAATTTGACCCCCTTGTGGATGCTCTTCTATATGATTGTTAATATTGCTCCAACTTATTACCCTATGGCTTTATCACCAAAGTTTTACAGATACGGTTATGCACTTCCGATAAAGAATGGATTTGAACTATATAAAATTGTGCTTTTTGATACTTACAAGAAGGCAAACATAGTTAGAAATATACTAGTTTTGCTAGCGTGGTCTATTTCAATGTATACATTATTGCCATTCACCATGAGATACTATTCTAAAAGAATGAGTGAGAAAAATAAGAAGAAATTAAGATTGTTGAAGAAGTTAAAGAGAGCTAGGCATAACAAGAAGCTTCGTAAAAGGCTGGGTTTATCTGCTGAACCTATGAAAGAGACTAAGGTTCCAGGTACCGAAGCGAAAGAAGATTTAACAGCTGGGAAAATGGAATGAAAGAGGTCCCCTCAGTGTTATCACCTAGCTAGTCCAATAGATTATAGATTTTGTTGTCAGGATAGATAATGTAGAAATATTACCGCATGAAGTTTATAAATTACTGACAGAAACAGTAAAATAATAATAACAGTAACATTTATTAATAATATATATAAAATATTTACATAAAAAATAGTAACACAAAATTTATCTCTTTAATCACCTTCAACCAGACTTTCTAAATCTGACAATAAATCCTCTTTATTCAAATCTAATCTATGAATCCAGATTAATTCAATCATCTTTGAGTTCAATCTTTCTAACTCAGTGACGCTCTTTCCTCTCGAATGCTTCGTTAAAGAATGTTTTATGTTCTCTAGCCTTTCCTCGTCAATTATCAAAATTTGCTTTTCGGGCTGAATATAGCTTTCATCTTCAGACGAGTCCGACAACTCTTCGGCAGATTTCTCGCCTTCTTCTTCTTCTTCAACTTTCTTCTCCAACTCAATCTTAGAAGTCTCTGGTAAGATTTCAACAGGATTGGTGGAAACAGGAATGACATCTTCAGTAACAACAGTTTCACGTTTAGGGTCAAGTTGTGCTTGCATTTGAGATTGACCTATTTCTAATTCACGTTCAGCAGCATCTGCAGTATCATCACTTTTATCCCCTAAAACAGTGCCATTTTCTTGACATTCTAATTGCTTCTGTTGTTCCTCCTTAAGCTTCTTCAAATACGACAACTCTCTTTGTCTTTCCCTTTGACGAACTTGTCTCCATTGCGGAACCAAGGCAGGAGACTGGACCTCAATATCTTCGATACCAACTTGCGCATTAGCATACATTTCATTCGCTTTCAAAATTCTGTCTCTTTCACCACTGGTATTAGCATCCTTGAGAATCATCTCAACATCCGATAAGAACTGTCTAGGTTCGGAATAATACCCGTTCCATAGCCTTTCTTCTACAACTTCTAAATCAATATTGTGGTATACTTTACCAGTGGCCACTTCCAGAATCAAATCACCTGATCTTTGATAGGGTGCTTGAGGGTCAGCGATTTCGTCAAACAAATGAATCAAAAAACCATCATCAATAATGGGTTTCTTAAAACGTTTGTAACGAACTTTGAAAAGCTCCATTAATCCAGATAACTTGATCTTTAACGTATTTTTCAAACGCATGTCATTACGGGCAATTTCAATTTCTTTCTTAGGATCAACAGCTGGTTCACTTGTAGGTTTGACTGCTTTAACAACTTTTAACTTCTTCAACTTTCTTTTTGGTCTGCTCAACAGATCGTTGAATTCCAATGGGGTGAGACGTAGGGAGCTCCAAGCATTCTCAAAGAATTTAGAACGCTCTTCTTCATTAATGGATGTTATTTTCATGATACACTCGTGATTGATTTCAAAAATCTCCTCAAGTTCTTCTTTATAGCCTTCATCAAAATTCTCAGCATCTTCAATCATACCAAAGATCAAGATTCTATCGTTGGTTGAGAGGTTCTTAACTAAACTGGCAATTGTAGATTTCAATGACGGTGTGATATCGTTCAGGAAACTGATCATGTTAGGAACGAACAAAACACTTGGTTTGTGCCTCTTTAATTCTTGGAACATTTGGATAATTAAATTTTCAGGAGATATCGATGAATCGGAATGAAGTTTTGTCATATCTAACACTTGAATATTGAAACCTTCTAATGTATGTAAGAGAGCGTTGGCAATATACCCTTGTCCTGCACCTTTATTGCCGCTGACAACTAATCTAGGTTTGAAAACTCTCAATTGGTTCAATCTTGTTAACAATTGTTGATGCCTGAATCCACCATCTTCGTGTGATGAAGTTAGATCAACATATTCACTTTCTTCTAATAAGGACGGCTGTTTATCCTTAGGGATAACCAATTCCAACTTATTGAGTATTTTATTCAACTGTCTCTGTAGTAACGGTTCAATGTTTTCGGGCAATGGACTTGATGATAATGAAGTTGATCTAGCACTCGATGGAATAATTTTGTTCAATGCCCTCGTGAAATCACTTGGATTGACTTTAACTTTGTTGATATTGATCTTTAGCTTATCATTAGTTTTGTAAATTTGTGGGTACGCTCTTTGAATCGAGTTCAAAGCACTTTCAGTACACAATGCTCGCAAGTCGGCACCACCGTAACCTTTGGTCAATCTCGCCAATTCTTTGACAAATTGTTCGTTCAATTGGTTGTCCCATTTTCTCATATGAATCTTCAAAATTTCTTCACGGGAATTCAAATCTGGTAATGGGAAGTAAAATTCTCTATCAAATCTGCCAGGTCTTCTTAGTGCTGGATCAATAGAATCCGGTCTATTGGTAGCACCAATGACAATCACCTGTCCTCTGTTATCCATACCATCCATTAGAGCAAGCAACGTTGAAACAATTGAAGCATGAATTTGTTCTTGCTTAGATGATCTGACAGGAGCCAAACCATCAATTTCATCGAAGAAAATAATAGAAGGTTGTTGTTGTTTAGCTTCTTCAAATAAGAGTCTCAAATGTCTTTCAGCTTCACCAACCCATTTGGACAAACAATCCGCACCTTTTCTCATAAAGAAAGTGATCCTCTTATCTTGCGATGAGCATGAAGCAGCAAGAGCACGGGCCATAAGGGTCTTACCGGTTCCCGGAGGACCATGGAAGAGAACACCCCTAGGTGGTGTAATATGGAACTTTGAGTATATTTCAGGATATAACAATGGTAAAGTGACCATTTCTTTCAACTGATCGATATAATTATTCAACCCACCGACAGCGGAGAAATCAATATTGGTATCAATTCCCAAAGGATCAGTATCAGCTAAGGTGTTCTTCTTTTTCATTTGTCCATTAGGGCCACTGCCCATAAGATCAGCAGTGATGATGTTCATTTTGGAAGAAGTATCATTCGGATCCGTAGGTCTGAACAAGTCATTATCGTCTTCAGAATCACTGGACTCAGCATTACCTAAAGCAGTTAGGCCATCGGGAACACCACCGTTTTCGAATAGTGCATGAACATCTCCTCCACCAAATGGACCCACTGTTGGAAATAGTCTTCTCAGCTGGTAGTTTGCGGCAAAGTTGGAAGAGTTACTACCACCGGTGCCTCCAAATCTACCATTACGAGTACGTCTTGGACTCGAAACACTTGATCCTTGGTTTTCCTCTAATTGTATATCATTCATTATTGGAGGCGGCAAAGTGTAATTGATGGCTTTACGTTCACGTAAGTTACGTTGTACAGGTGAATTCAGAGGTGAATCTTCTTGTAAAGCTTTCAATTCATCTTGGAGCGTAACAACATCCTCATCAGCATCAATCTCTTCATCAGCATCTCCGGCAAGAGTACGGCTTCTTCCTCTTCTACTCCTGAGTCGTTTTCCTCTTCTCCTGTTTTCTTTTTCAATTTCAAATTCATCATCGATATCAACATC
Organism: Ogataea degrootiae; assembly: GCA_019232045.1. Lineage (NCBI taxonomy): Eukaryota > Fungi > Ascomycota > Pichiomycetes > Pichiales > Pichiaceae > Ogataea > Ogataea degrootiae. Next base: position 66,269 of record JAHDIT010000064.1, read on the forward strand.
ATCCTTGACTATGAACCCAGGGTTTCTTCGTCTTCTTGGTCTAGAAGAGCTATCTGATTCAAACTCATCGTCATCATCTTTAGCATTGCCTGGCCCATCAAATTCTTCATCATCATCATCGAGTGCACGCCTTCTTCTCTTGGACTTCTTTACTTCCTCTTCCTCATCGTCGTCTTCACTGATTTCTTCGTTAAGATCTGCCAATAGGACATCTTCATTATAATTGACAGCCTTTCTTGATCTCTTTCTATGTGACCTGACATCATCTTCGTCATCGTATTCCTCTTCCTCTGAGCCAGACTTTGGTTCCTCCGGTTTTAGAATATCTGGTTCAAATTCCTCGGTGACATCATCTTCATCTTCATTTAGGTCTTCGTTGAATTCATCATCTTCTTCTTCGTCGTAAAGAGCTCTGGATCTTCTGTTACGAGACATTTTTTATATGTATTTTGTAGTGCCAAGGTTTTTTATCTCTGACTCAATGGGCAGAATAAAATGTTTGAACTCAGGACTTTGTGTTGTAGGGATATAATATTGATACTGTCCTTTTTTGCAAGCTTATAAATCTAGGATAGTGGGTGTAATGTGATATAAGTGGCAATCTGGGTGCACACAATTGAGCCGTAAAAAACTGTCAAACTATAGCTGGTATGTTAATCGTATTTGGTAAAACGCTTCAGATCTTCAAAAATGGGGCCTTAAACAGAGCACAAAAATAACAATACCAAACTTGAACTACAAGGGTTTCGAACCTGTTTAGAAGAGAACCAGAGTATAGTAGTACTACAAGTGACAACCTTGAATAAAGTTCGCGTACACAAAAAAAAGATCGATTTTTCGAATTTCCGCAAATTCGAAAAATCGTGTGGCTGGTGAAGCAGATATAGTGGCTGGCGATTATGTGGCGCATTGGCATATATACACTTACTACATACCCATCTCTCTTAGAATAGCAAGTTCTTCGTCTTCATCTTCTTCGTGGCTATCCAGAGGTGCCTGTTGCATCAGATCGTCAGGAAGCTCGTCATCATCTTCTTCTTCCTCCTGCTCATTTACAACAGCTTTGGCTCTGCTACTACTTATCAATTGATCCAATTCTTCATCATCAGAGAATTCATCCTCAGAGATTTCTTTACCAAGGTCATTTACTGTCACAATGTCAGTTTGGCCTATCTTGCTTGTAGCTTCATTAGTACCATCGCTATCCTTTGCACCTCCTTGACGGCTAGGATTTTCCATATCTTGAGATTTTTGTTCGAGGGCTGCTAACAGGCTTGAATTAAAACCTGGATCATTGTTAAGTTCATCCAATATTGAATGATTTGATTTGGTGGTTCCAAAGTTGGCACTTAATTCCTTCAAGAAAACGTCATCCTCATGCAACTGCTGTTCAGATTCTTTATTCATAGGTTTAGAAATTGTCGTTGTAGTATATAACTCTTCGTCGGAATCTTCGTCCATGAATAAACCATTTCCGTTTGTAGTTCTCTGCGTTTGTGGTTGTGGCTCTGGTTGAGCACTAACATTTGTTTGTTCCGTATTGAGTGTCCTTTCTTCTCTTTCTTTGTTGGTATCGTGATCACTATCAGCTACATCAATAGAGTTTCCTTTTGCCAGATCTAACTTTTCTTGAATCTCCTTTTCAATTAACTCTCTCTTATAATGTTTTACAGTGGGCAAATTAACTACTCTGTTTAATAATGGAATAAAATCTTTAAACTTGTATTTGGGAAATATTTCATGGCCCCATAGTTGATACGTATGTAATAACCTCGTCAAATTTTCAAAATGATGTGAGTTCTTGTATTCGGCACTTTTATATTTCTCGTATTTCGACATGTTTTTCGAACTTTTCTTTGGCTTAAATTTGAAAGTTTTGAGAGATTTGGATAATGCTGGCAAACCTCTTGAACCAAGCATAAGCTCATCAGTAATTTTATACATGGTTCTTCTAACTTTAGGTTGTATGAGAGGATCTAAAGATGGATCATCTGGGTTGGCTTGTTGGTCTGCATTGGTAGGTGTATCTCTAAGGCCCAAGAGCTCTTCGTTCGAGAGGAATTCGGCACTTGCAAGCGTTCTGGAGGACATATGTTTTGGTTCGTGGTTATATTTGCTTATATTAGCTGCTGATTCACCGTTAAATAGTGGTTGTAACTCTGTACTAGATGCCAGATATAGGAACTATAAAGAGTCAAGATTTAGCATACCCATAATAAGTATACCAACAATAAACAAAGACTTCACGCGTACGTGCTTGGGAATGGGAGAGACACTACTCTTAATGCTATATGGTCTGTATTGGGAAGGCGCCGCGAGTAGCAAATAACTACAAAATACATTTGGAACACAGGAATATCGTAGGGTGTAATAATAGGGCTTCAAGACAAATATTTATAACAGGATATAAGAAAACTTTTATTAGAGAAAAAAAAATAAAAGGGTAAAGCAGAAATAAAGTATATCGACTGAATATTCAGATGGTAGAGCAGAGAAGGCGAAACAAAAGAAGTAAAAAAGTACAAAATAGAACCAAAAAGCCAAAAAAGAAATCAGAGGAGGAAAACCCAAGCAAAAAAAGAAGAAAAAGAGCAAAATAGAACTGATCAGCTACTTAATATAGTACAATTCTAGAAACAAAAAGGAAAAAGAACACATGATGATATCTAGCCGCGATAATTCTTTCAAATTCAGTCATCTATTGAACATTATCAATAGATAATGCTTCCAGTTTCAATTGTAAACTAGAGACTGGGGTATTTGGTTTACTTTCCAATTTATGTTTCTTACATCCATGCATCATGTTATTCAAAAACATTGACTTTTTGGTGTTTTGACCTAACAGTTGGGAACTGATTGGAGATAGACGGAATTTATCAGATGGCGACTTGTACTTGTTTTTCAAAGTCAGATTATTGTTATTATCGCTGGTATTCCCTAAAAGTGAGGTAATGTTCAGTCTGTTTTCTGTTGTTTGTTGTAGAGCCCTAGGTTGGTGCCTTTTGGAAGGGGATGTAGAGGGGCTCTCCTTATCTAGTTCATGTTGTAGTGCCTGAGTTGGGGTTCTGACTGTAGACATTGTAAATTGATATTAGTGAGTGTTATAGCAAAAAAAATGTCTTGTTTAGTGGAATGTAAATCTATTTGACTTTGAATGTATCTAGTGAATATGAAATAATAGTATGTTCGAAGAGTGACTGTGTCTTCTTATTATTGTTTCCATAAATCAGTACCAATTATTTCCAGAAACAAGTACCAACAACAATAAATATCAAATTTGGGACCTGAACTATTCTTTGGTGTTGCATGTATTGTTATATGTTGAATGGAAAGGGTAACAGGGTTACCTCAAGCAACAGCCTGATTTGGGGGTAAATTACTAAATTATAAGTCCCGAATCGGAGAAAGATAAACATACTTCTGCATTTGGAAGTTTCTCTTTTTGTTTGTTTGACGTCGATCGACGTATAAGAAATAGTGTCGGCGACGCAATATGAATAGTGTGAGAGTGAGGTTATGGGGTAGATTAAGAAGGTATGTGACGACTGGGTCTACAATTTACGTCAAAAGATACTCAAAATGGCTATAACTGGACTGACCGATAGCTAGTATTATATTGATGATAAAACGGTTTATGTTTTTGACTTTGACTCTGAAAAAGGAGCTCAAAAATCAAATTTCAATACAAATTAAAATTTTCACAGATATAGTTTGACTATTGATGAACTTCTTTCACTCTTTTGCTTTTGATACCAATGATGTACAAAGACATAAAATTTATTTTCACGAGTTGAAGAACTTAGTTATCCAGACAATCCAAACCACTTCGAAGTAAACCTCATTTGATTGTGAACAAAGGATATAATTCGAGGCTGTGATTTTTTTGACAAAGACAACATTAAGCGCCGCATGGGAAACTTATAATCTGTCTTGTTTTGCTTTACTTGATCAGAACTCACCATTTCTTATTTTACTAGAAACTATACATCCACTTGATCGAAACAAGATAAAATTAAATTAATTAAATATACATAGGAAAGAATTAAACAAAATACATGAGACTAATCGGTTTGATTTTCTTTCAAGTACTTGAGTCTATCATCAACTTGGAAAACGACCTCTCTAAGCGCTCTAAATTCATTTCTCCCAAATAAGAATCCAATCATACCATTAACCACCCCGGTGACCATAATAATAACCCCTAACAAAAGGAATATTATGGAAACCCATGGAACAGCAATCGAAGCGAAAACAATACCAGGCAAGAATAAAATGAAAACAATAATTGATATGAAGAAATGCCATAATCTCCATTTACATTGCCAACTGTGAGTATCTGTAATGTATTCGTGGATGACGTCTCGTAATTCATGATAAGCCGCAAGTCTTTCAAAGGTCTCAAGCTCGTATTCACTTTCCGCATACGATTCAGATGAAGATTTAGGTAAAACTTTGAAAGTAGCAGAGTATGCAAAATGATCGGAATATGATCCGATACCTTGTATCTTTTCAGTGAATTCAACACTTGCTGCAACTGGAACCAACCTTTTACTATCAATCAAAGCGTAATCTAATCTGCAAGCTTCGTCAGGTCTACGATCAGCTCTCCAAGTATTCAACGTTGAATCACAAGTAGTAGCGGCTTTCCTGATTTGTTGTACAGGTTCCATCGTTTTAATATGTTCCAAATCTGTCACACCATTCAAAACTTCCCAACTATCTTCCAACTGGCCTTCATGCTGGATAATTCTGTATGGTAATGAACCAGGCCGTGAATTCAAATCCCCAACCAAGATAACAGCATACCCTGATTCAGATAAATTTCCTGTCAATGTTGCGATTTCCCAAGCTTGACAAGCTCTGTGACAGGAGTAGGCGGCATCACCAGTTAATGAATATGGTGCGTGCATATGGGAATTCAAAATGGCTATTGGTGATGCATTAGCAAACGTTGGTTCAAGTATCGTGACTGCAACTGATTTACCAACGTACCAATCACCTCTGAAAAATGCCGATGGTCTGCCGTTAATTGGGAACGTATTCAAATAAGTTTTCTTGATCGGTATCTTGGATAATACTGCTAGACCAGGACCAGTTAAGATACCTGATGAGAAACATCTTCTGTATTTGAACTTATTTGCACAAACTCGGTCAATGTAACTCCAATCTTCTTCTGTCCAAACCTCTTGTAACGCAACAATATCATAATCGTCTTCAGGTGAATCGGACGCTAATCTATCAGCTAACGCTTGCAGTCTTTCTTTTCTATGCTTTGAAACAAACTTTAACCCCCAGGTGTTGAACGTTAGAAGCCTAACTGTTCCAGGAGCTCTGGTTGTATCATATTGCATTGCTCTATCTTCAGTGATCTCTTCGATAGTTTCTGAAATTTTGAACTGTGGCTTACCTTGGCTGAAGGATACAGAAGAGGACATATTAATCGAACAACAGTATTGTTTTGTTAAAAATTCTAAGAATGTATGAATGTTGCAGGGACCAATGCATAAGACTCCTACCTTTTTACAGTATATCAAGAATAATGCACAGAGTGCAAACAAAGTTGGAATCGAATGGCCCGCGATTACGGTGCTTGTTCCCAGGCGAGGGAATTATCTCCACAGCGGGTGTGCAAGGACCAATTCTACTGCGTTACAGGCTGAAAGGCTCTGCTAGGTACAACATACCAGGACACTAGATAGTTAGTTATCTGGCGTCTAGATCTTAATGATCACAACGACAAAGGGATCAAATGCGTTTGATTAATGTAATAATCGTGAATTATAAGCAATACAATTAAAAAAGGAAAATAAATAATGCAGTTAACAGATTCTCTCAAGTATCATCTATTGCCCCAAGTTGGGCTCTCTTTTCGGATTCTCTTTCTTCCTTGGCTAATATCAGCTCTTCACTTCTATAAGTTAAGTAATAGATCAAAACATTTCCTAAAAGACTCAATCCAAACATTAAAGTGTAAGTGCCACCTAATCCCATAGCACTTGTCATTTTCGACAAACAAGCAACAAATATAGCACTGAGACCACATCTACCAAGATTATTCAATGAAGCCGCTGAACCTGATCTTTCAGGGTACAAATCAACCATCAATGTTGCCACAACCGCCAAGGGATACATGGCTCCAAAAGTGATGAAGAATGCCGAAATTAAAATAATTGACACGTTCTCTGTGTTTTGTAAACACCATCCAAAAATAAGAGTGAATGCCATAACTATAGACGATGGTATTATATAGACACCGACTCGGGCTCTGATGATATTGAAGGGTGGTGCAAATTTAGATCTAACACTATTTTCAGAATACTTTTCGTCATACCTTTGTTTGTCTCTTCGATATAGGTAATCCATTAATTTCCCACTAACAACTGTACCTGATATAGTAGCCACACCAGGTGCAAAGAAACAAATACCCACCATAAGTGTAGAGTAGTGGTAAGACTTCGATAGATAAGTTGTCAGACTTGTTTGTGAAATGGTCCATGTGGAGAAAATTAATGATGATGGGAGCAAAACAAATAAAACTTCCGGTTTGACTAAAATAGCAAATGTTATGAAAGGATTATACCTCGTTTGAACTTTAGGTTCTAAAGTTTCACGATTAGTATCACACAATCTCTTCTTACCGAAGTACAAAAGTGCACCCGACATATGCTCCCATCTAATTGGTCTTGCCGACATATTACCTACGATAGTTCGCTTAGTTTCTGGTAAACACACAAAGACAAACAATAAAACAACCAGGTCAACCAAAGCGCTGAACCAAAAGATTGCTTTCCAATCCCAAGCAGTATCAACAAGCGACCCCAGAAATGGAGCCAGACCTTGACCGATTAAAGTAAACCCTGAAACGAACCCACTAATACCACCTCTGTTCTTCCTTGTTGTAATATCACCTACAATCGACGACATTATACTGATCACAGGAGAGACAAACGTAGCCAATAAACATCTTAAGAAAATCATCAACCAGTAAGTGTCGCACAATGCCAATCCAATATTGACGACCACACCACCAAGCAAACAAACAAGCACAACGGGTCTTCTTCCAAATATATCGCCGGCACTAGAAACGAAAACAGGCGACAAGGCTTGCATGACCAAATAGGCAACAACTGTCATATTCGTTTGTTCTTCAGTTATCCTGAAATCCTTTTCGATTTCAGTCAATGCCACCCAAAAAATAGGCATACTCAACGAGGAACAAATGCCAATACAAGATAACATAAACGTCATGAACCGTATCTCTCGGTCGGTTAAGATTGTATGTGGTGGTCCAGATGCATCGACAAGATCCGAGTCTATTCTAAGTAAGTTTGTATCTTGCTGGTTGGGTATGACACCTGGTTTCTCGAATTCCGTTAATGGATGAGGATCCAAGTCTATGCAGGAATTCGGAGGTGTGGTTTCTTGGGCAGGCGATGAAGGGTGGCATACATCACTAACAGAATTATCTCGTGAAATATTCATATTATGGACTATGTTATTAGTATTATTGCCGCTGTTGTTAGTATATGAATTTTGGATTGCACTTCAGGATGGCTTATTTTGAGCAACGTGAGATCCTATAAGTGGAACTTGATCTGATGAAGATTATATGTGCTCTTTTCAAATGGTGTGACTTTAGACAGTGTCAAAATGTGTTTTCATGTGTCTATCGCTGTTCAACAGTTGTGGGTCTCAAGTTCTATGGATACAATTTGATCTCTCGACAGATCCAATAAATATCATTATAAATAGAAGTAATATATTTGCAAGAGCTAGAGATATATGGGGAAAAAAGGTGTTTATATATCATTGTGAATAAACTTTTTCGTTCGGAGATAGTTAGGATTAGGTCATCGGGATATGCGGGATGGAGATTCGGGAATCACGTAGACCGAGTCATATAAGGCATTCCCCTCCTTGATCTAGTTAGCTGCTTCACAGCTCTTACACATTCTGGTATATAACCCACTTTATTGCTTTCTCTTATATAGGTTTACATAATAGGACTTTCACTTGGGAGACGAGAGAAAATATATTCTAACGTTATACCTAATCTAATAATAGCCAGATCCTGACAGAGATTCCGCCGCCAAGAACCAGTCGGCCTCACCGCCCGCTCCCGCTGTAAAAGGAGTTGCCAAGGCGCCAATTTTCTGTTCTGACGCGTGTTCCGTGGGGGAGGTGAGTTACCTGGCGTTTCCTCCCCCGAGGAAGTTGTCTCCCTTGCTCTTTTTTTCCCTTTTGTTAGAAAGGGGAGAAGGTTATAGAAACTGGTGGAGTTGGGAGTTAATTGGGATGAAATTGGGTATATAGATAGGGATAGGCTATAGACATATATAGGGATAATTTATATGATAGCAATTAATGATGGAAAAGAAAATAGCCATACAAGATCTAATTATAATGAATTCGCATTTAAACAACAAAAAACAATCATACCAAGGTATAAACTGATATTACAAAAGGGTTATTTTAACAATTATTAGTGATGATGAGAAATGTAATATAGCAGCAAAAGTGTATAAACCCATCACATAATAAAAGAATATCCGAAGTACCCAAGAAAACAGAAAATGAAACCCGAATTTATTTAGAAAAGAAGCGAAGCAATGAGAGAGTGAATAAAGGACCAAAGCGAAAAAGATAATAAAGAACACCGTAATAACTGGGGGTATGCAAATGATAAAAATAAATAAAATTGGAGACTCACTTGGGAGGGTTTTTCAAAGTATTTATCAAAAACTTTGATTTACTAGGATCTTCTTGTGGAGGAGGGCCAACCGACCCCTTGGTGGGTTGTCTAAGTGGTGGAAGCTTTTGTTGCAATGACTGTAAAGATCCTGATGCTGCCTGTTGAATTTGTTGCTGTTGTTGGTGTGATACTTGTGAAGGCTGGGGTGGAAACGAATATGCTTGCTGTGAACTATAAGCGGATGTATAGTATGGCGGCGGCGGTGGTGGCTGTAGTTGTTGTTGTTGTTGTTGTTGCGGTTGCTGCTGATAATTATGAGGCGTAACCTGCTGCGAATGAGAAGGGGTTGCGAACCTTGCAAATTGTGGAGGTTTAGGAGCAGGGGGGCCACCTGGAGATGGATAATATACGTTAGCACCATGTGCATCTCTATAACTATATGGTGATCCAAGAATCGGTGTGTCAGTGGAGCTTTCGGATCTGCCTTGTTCATGGGTTTGAAGAGGTTTGGATTTCGAAGGTGACAATGGTGGAAGTTGAAGAACATGCTGCTGTGATCCTGATATACTGGAACCGGACTCATGTTTGGTGAATGGTCGCACCTTCTCTAAGGAGGATGGTGGACCAGAATCGGAAAATTTGCGTTTGGATACTAATACTGGGCTCGTATTTGGGGACCTTGACCCCAAAATACCTGATGTAGACGTCCCAGTATTCGAATGGGAGGAAGTTGATCCAGAGTCTTTGGATCTAGGACCAGACCAATGATGAAATTGAAATTGTTGTTGTTGTGGTAAATTAACTTTCCAAACTGATGTAGAAGAAGCCATAGATGGAACACTTGTAGTTGTATGAGACCTTTGATGGCCACCCCCTCTCACCGGCGAGCCCTGGCGTTTTTGTTGTTGAAGATCTGATGATGGAGACGCACCACTCTCTAGACCAGCCTTGGATGAGGTTGGAGACAAGTGAGGAGGGACTGATATTGGAAGTGTAGGATATCTGGATTGTTGATGTGGGGTCTGATATTGATATTGTTGGGCTTGAGAGAGTTGTGGATGCTGGAATGAGGATGGTGCAGGAGAAGAATGTCCTTTCTGGGAGTAAATAGATTGACTAGAATCCCTACGATGATGGAATTGATGCCGTTGTCGCTCTTCACGATATTCTGTCATTGTTTGTAGCTTCTCTCTCATTTCTATTGGGGAAGGAGCGGTGAACAGAAATGGTATCATGTCAGGTGGGACAGCCATGGACTTTGCGACATTTAGAAGTTCGATCGACAACGCTAAGGACTTAAATCGCATCTCTTCGTGTTTTGTTTTCTCTTGTTCAGATCTCAACGTTATTATATCCTGTAGTGAATCGTTACTAAAAGGCCAGTTTGTGATTTTAATCCCAAGAATTCGAGAGACAGCCTCAAGAAGGCTAGGTTCATAATCAAACGATTGAAATTCAGGACGGTGATCTTGTTGAAAATCTTCTTGATCACCCTCTTTTTGGGTAGTTGATGGTTCCTCTTTGACATGTTCTAGCTTTGAATCAAGGTTGGCTGACCTCTTTGAAGGAGACCCAGAATGCCGAAGGTATGGCTCGTTTCTTTCTCGTGGACTTATTCGTCCTTTGTCTGTATCAGGGGGCTGTGACATTGGGAACAGGGTATTGTATAAGCAAATAAAGTATATTGGAAAATAAAGGATCTTTCAATCAATGAATTTATCGTGCTGTTGCCAAAATTGCAGTCTTTAGAGAAATTTCTGGTTTTTCCCGGTTGAAATCTGTTAACACAATGTTGCAAAATGAGCAGTTTATGAAGAAAGTACTGTATATCAATTGTAACAAATGAAGTTAAAAGGAAATTATCTTTCTCGTGATCGTTTTAATCTATTATGGTTATAATAAAGCTTTTTGAATTGATTAGATAAAAGTAAAGGTAAAAGGAGTTGGGAAGTATAAGCTAGAGGGCAATGAACTGCTTGAAAAAATCGATAACCAGCGACCAACTATATTTGTTCAAGGTCACTGATTGGATAGGAAGATACGGTCGTTTTAACGGTGAAGGTATAAATACTCCCTTTTATTATCTTTATTCTTCTGTCTTATAGTTTTAAATGAAGGTGGTGATGGTGATGATGATGATGGTGAAGAAGATGGTAGGTGAAATGAGTATGGTGATCGCTGAAATCTGGAATGGGGTAGCAAATTAGGGTATATATCCTATAGCAACAAGAGCAGTTTCAGAAACCCAACATGTAAGGTATCAAAGTTTAATGGAGGTTGACAGATATAAAATGAAGATCTGTTAGTTTATAAACAAGAAGCAGATGAAGTTGGTTCAAAAGGTTTAATACCAAGCAGAGAGAGAGAGGAGATGATAGATTGTCAGGTGCAGCATTCTGACTATGGGTAGATTTCGAGAACCGCATGGAGCCCAATTGCTTTAATCAAGAGGTGAATCTGCAGTAGTTAAAGAGATGAATTTACACAATATTACACCAAATCTAACACAGCCTCCAGAACCGCTAACAGCCAAATTCCAAAAAGTGTTCCATTACACAAACGGATTGTTGAAATGCAGAAAATTACACATAAATACACGTGAGCATATACGTCAGCTTCTGATATACACCTGTATAGAGACGAGACGAGGCTAGACAGTCCTAAATAGTTTAAGATCAACCTTTATAGATCTTGCCTAATACTATCGTAAATCGCCTATAACACTTCCATACACTCATTGACTTTGTTTCTGCTGAATGGACAGTTAGATACCGGATACTCAGTTACCGGGTGTAAGTTCATGAAACCTGATATTTGATTCCTGAAACGATGGGAAATGAAAAAGAAAAGTGTATTTAATCGGTATAAAGACAGTCGAAGTCTGAAAACTCCTTGCCAAAATAAGCTAGATGGAAGAAGGATCTATATATAGTATATATCAACATCTCTCTGAATTCACCATCAATTCAATGGGGAATCTATTGTCCTCTAAAGAAGACACCAACCAGTACTCATTGAACAAAATGCTTCCCCTGATTTATCCTCCTAAATTGGTCAAACGGATTTACGTAAACAGCGACGCTTGAAACCAGATGGGATAACGATGCGCAGCACAGACTGGAAAATTACTTATTGGTTTGTCAAGACATACTAATGCATCACAACAATATGGAGCATTATTTCATTGAAAGAACAGGTCATTTATAACTGAGGTTATGGGACATATTAATATGATACATTGGGCTATATAAAGTATGGTGCTCATTTTGCGGTACCCATAGTGATAGTGAAGCACAAGCCTGTTCTATTATGTTGTTGGTGACTTGTAAATTGGGGACAGAACGGAACCTGGTTCGGGTTTGAGATACATGAGTTCCACTAAGCTATCTGTTTGCTGTACAAGTATTAATGCCCCAACATCAACGTCAGGGTAGACTCGTATTGAATAAACTAAGCCCGCAAATAGATCATATGACGCCATTAGGATATAGAGGGAGATCTACAGGTACTGCAAGTAATGAAATTAACAAGGTTCAACTGCTCACCAAATTCATCACATTTCCCAATTCAGAAATAGTGCACAGACTGCAAGACTGGGACAGAAATTCTGGAACCCACTCACCATCCATACACACTTCAAATACCACTAACCAATTTATTAGGGTTTGAAACTGGTAATTTATCAAGGGGATATAACTATACTATCAAGTCTCGGTTCCTGGTCTAGTCGATAGTTGAATTTTCAGTATGAGTTCCACCTCTCAATCACAGAACACAACCAAGGGTCCTAATTTCAGTTAAATTTGACGATGATGGTGAAAGGAGTATCTGATACCATAGTAAAATTAAAAATCTACCAGAATTCAGGGATATTTATTGTGTGTCTTTATGTAGATGACCAGTAGTTTATCAGGTGAAATTAGACTTAGGTCAAACAAACCCCGTCCAATTTAATGAACAAAAGAATCAGAGATACTATTATCAGCCCTCCTTATATCGTACTGTTTGTTTCTCACACTGTTAGGATTTACTAAGAGGACGACACCAAAATAATTACGACGCGTCAATTTCCGACTGGAACGCGTCGTCTCCCCTCCAGATCTGGGCTTTGGTCCTTTGGACTGACTCTATTCGGCACGTCGCCGCTATCCGATTATTATTATTTGGCAGAAATCTAAATCCTGAGTAAAGTGTTTCTTCATCCTGATCTTGATCCGAAGCATCCCCATTCCGTTTTCATTCAAATTTCGTTTTGGGAGATGCAGCAGTACCAACGTAAACGCCTAATCTTCAGCTCATGTTCCTGCACGTAATTAATCCAACAGAGGTCAATTACTTTGAGCTGAATGCAAATTGGAATATGATACAGTCCTCTTTCGTGAGTTAACATACAAAACCTTCACTCAGTTGAGATTAGCTGTGTGGTAATTACTATTGGACTAATATGGGATTAATAAATAAAAAACTGTAGAATTATCTAGTTTTAGGCCGACAAGAACCTGGCAAGAAAGAGTCGACCAATGAATCGAAAGGTAAATACTGATCATAGTAACACCACCACTGCGCTCAAACAGATCTATCAGATTCCCACTATTTGAAATTTAAGACCATTCTCGGCCCTTAATCCCGGAGAGCCTCAGAAGATTGACTGAAATGCCTGTTATTCAGATACCAGGCAAGGCGCATACTCATAATTGCGTGGTAACACCTCCTAACAACATTGAAAACTGGCTCATATACATTTATTTACCAGTGGCGTGGTATGTATGTACAATAGAATAACACTCCATTGCCAGAAATGGGTAGGTTGAGCTACCATATAAGGTTTGATGAATTGTAGTTCAACTAAAATAAGCTGAGGATAGAATCGTAGTAGCCCCACCTTGTAGCAAAAAATCACATAAATCAAAAATAGCTTTAGATTTATGAATACACCATATGGTCAGTCATCTTGGATAAAAATTAGGTGGGCGTAGGTACTCAGGTGGTTGAGCAAGGTAGAAAAACAATGTATCCTTACAGTGGGACGGATAATTTCGTCCCATGGTTTTTTGTTTTGTTTGTACAGGTCAATTAAAATTTTTTACCCCTGTTAATTTGAACCTAGGCGGGGATCTTGATCTACTTCTACCAGAGCAATAATTTGGACATGTGTTTGTTAATACGTGAATAATTCAACACCCATATTCATCCATAAATTGAATGAGCCAACTATATTGTACAATTGCGATTCAGATCTACTTTTGGAAACCTGATGATCCTAAAAGAACAGATTCAGGAGATGCTGAACTATGAATCCGATCGGACCGTCCTCTGGTAAACAGAGAATCAGCAACAAGAAAATTCAATTCCCCGAGAGAGAATTTGAGAGAATATGGAGAAATGTTCTAATAATAGCATCAACCATCAGGAACATCTGTTAAGGTTTTCTTGCATAAACCTTATAAAGCAGGATATTATATAATCGAAATATTATATGAGCTTAAAATTG
>JAHDIT010000065.1:0-79311 GCA_019232045.1 Ogataea degrootiae
GCCGAGTGGTCTAAGGCGGTAGACTTAAGATCTACTGGTGTTATCACCGCGCGAGTTCGAACCTCGCATCCTTCATTGATTTTTTGAAACTTCAATATTGCAGACTGTCTTCTAATATTTTTGCCTTCATGACAGAAAATACTTTTTTCTCTTTTTTCTTTTTTTAAATTTCTTGATCATTATAAACAGCTATAGGGGGTGCTGATTTTAAATAGTCACAATTACTAGATCATTTTGCTGTTCTCTTGGTGCTCCTGTTGATACCAAATTCCACTTCAAAAACTTTGTTGTTCTCAGCCGCTTTTCACAGCCTTGTTCGTTTCGTAGGTACGTACGTGGACTGAAATGAAACTCCAGATTAATCAGTCAATGTTTATCAATTTTATTAGGTGATACTTTGTTGAACCAGTTTTCTTATTTTTTTATAATCGATCTGCAATACACGATAATCTATCAGTCAAGATTAAAAGTACTTAAGAGATATGAATTGGTTCTTGGGACTCATCTTGACCTACGTTATTGGAGGTTTAACTTTCATTCCATTGCTAGTTCTCGCCTTTTGGGTACTGTCCCCACAAGTTCTTGATCATCCGATAGCGCCCAGTCAATTGAAACAACTTGAAGATATAGATAAGGAGAAAAGAAATGAACAGTTTCCTGGCTATAGAACCCTCAAGGCTGGCGAAATACTTGAACGTGAAAATATTAATGTCAAGGCTTATTTTTCAGGTTGGTTAACTGTCACCAGAGAATACTATCAGTTCCCACAGATTGACCCTAGTTCGTTCAATAACCTTCCAAACTCGAACTCCAATTCATTGAATGATCCTGACACTTCATCTAGTAGCAATACTGCAACTGGCGCAATCTTGAAAATGATGAAAGGAGGTAATACCTCTACATCTGCAACAGAAGAAGATCCTGCAAGTATGGATGCGAAGAAGCTAAGGGCAATCAGAAGAAAGAATAGGTATTTTGCTGTCTTAAAACATGGAAATTTATTTTTATACCAAGATGAAGAAAAAAAGAACGTTCAACATGTAATTGTTTTGTCCAACCATATAGTTTCAGTGTGGCCCAGAGATCTATTGGATGGTCAACTATTCACTAAGAAATCTTCAATTTGTATCATGAAGAAGGATACTGCACCTCAAAATACGGTTGATATATTATTAAATTCTACCCATGATACTCCTCCTCCAAAAAACGCTTATTTTGTCTATGGTGATATGAACCATCTAAAAGAAGATTGGTACCATGCACTCTTAAGAGCCACCACCACGGATCACCTGAAAACAGGTACTCTGAAAGATTTACTTGAACCTTCAATGATGGCAAGAGGTTTACATTTTGCCACTTCAGATATGATTG
Organism: Ogataea degrootiae; assembly: GCA_019232045.1. Classification (NCBI taxonomy): domain Eukaryota; kingdom Fungi; phylum Ascomycota; class Pichiomycetes; order Pichiales; family Pichiaceae; genus Ogataea; species Ogataea degrootiae. The sequence goes on from JAHDIT010000065.1 coordinate 1,372, forward strand.
ATTTAATTCAAACTATCAATTCTTCAGAAGGTCAGTTGACTACCAAGTGGATTAATGCTGCATTAGGAAGATTATTTTTAAGTTCTTACCGAACTGAAGAATTCAAGGATTTAATCAAATCTAAAGTTGTTGAGAAATTGAAAAAAATTAGAACTCCTGGTTTTTTGGATGATTTACAAATCAAATCAATAGATGTTGGTCATTCAGCCCCTTTTATAACCTATCCAAAACTTAACAATTTATCTCCAGAAGGTGACTTGAATTTGGAATTCAACTTTCTATACGTTGGCGGTCTTACAATCGAAGTTTCCACTAAAATTTTCTTGAATTTAGGCGCTAGGTTCAAACAACGAGAGTTTGATATCAATTTGAAAATTCAATTGAAGAAAATGCAAGGTGATATTGTTGCTAAGATGAAGCCAACACCATCCGGAAGAATTTGGTACGGTTTCAAAACCATGCCTAAAATGGACCTTATCGTCAAACCTATTATCAGTTCCAGAGCTATGAACTACAATCTGGTTACGAATATTATCACCAACAAATTCAAAGAAGCTATCAAGACTTCCATAGTGCTACCGTTCATGGATGACCTTGTGTACTATAATACAACCAAGGAGATCTTTAAAGGTGGTATATGGGATAGGGCATGTAGACCTACTATTCCTTCGGAATCAACAGAGGAGGAAGAAGAGTCAAGTGTGAAGAACGAATCTATCCGTTCTATACCACCTCCTGTCCCTGTTAGAGACCCTGCCTCAGAGATTGAATTAGAGGGGATTATCGATGATACATTACTAGGTGGATCTGATGTCAAGTCTACGCATTCTTCAGTCAAAGATCACGGTAGTAACTCTTTATATGCTGTTTCGTCTGATGATTTGGAAATTCTTCCCGAAGTTAAACCTCGTAGTTCAGAAACTTCAACCTCATCTTCCACATCAGGTAACAAGTTCAAAAATAAGGCCCAAATGCTGAGTAAAAGAGCTTCCTCAATACTGGATAAGAAACTGAATTCATCAAACAACACTTTAGGAACAAAAGATAAACTAGGAAACACACCAGACTCCTCCGAATCAAATATAAGCTCACAATCACAGCAATCGAAATATGTTACTACATCAGTGAATAAGGTGAAAGGTTGGTATTCAGCATCAAAACTTAAGTTCGCTGAATCATCGAGTAACGCTGATGCTCAGGCAAAGCCAAAGGAACAACCCTACACAGCACCGGAAATGATTTCAAGTAGACGTGTTACTCGCAAAACTTCTCAATCATCAGTTCAAACGAATGATTCGAACTACTCGGCAACTGCAAAAACACACCAAAGACATGCGTCTCATGACTTTTTTATCAAACAACCAGAAGCTGATGATCATATGGGTCCAGTGAGTTCAACTAGTCCCACTATGTTCATTAATGATCGATTTATAGCACCATCTATAGGTGGCACTAGGTTACCTAACACCAACACACACGAATTTGTTAACATCGATAACGGAGAAGAAATCAAAAAACACGAGTATTCTCAATATGAAGAAGAAAACAGAAAACCGAGTACTCAATCTAGGACTAAGGTTTTGGAAGAAAAACATCCAATAGAAGTAGCTGATCAACCAGCCGCTTCCGAGGTACCTTTTACCAAACCAAATATTTTAACAGAACTACCATCCTCCACAGCGGAACCTGAGGAATCGATGAAGCCTTCAAGTATTGAATCAACGCCTGAGAAGCAGACGAATTTTAAAGTGACTTCTTCCCCCCAGGTGCTTCCTGTTCTTCCACCTAGAACAATGTCACCCATTACAATGTCTTCTGATATAGAAACACCGACACAAAAACCATCTACTTCATCTACATATGCTGCTTCTGAAAATACCTCAGGAGTTCATCATTTAGTCAGCTATCATCATCAGAATAGAAAAGAACCTCCTCCATTGCCTGAACGTTAGAAATTTTTCCTCTTTTAATATTATTGCTTTTTCTTCCTTTTCTTTGGCTTCGAAACAAATGCATTCAATTGCTTGCTTTTTCTTGGTATATCTCCAACTTTCTATACAACTTTTATAGAAAATCAAAATTGTCCTAACTCCATCCCCCGTCTATCAAAATCTGTTGCTTTATAGTTTAACAATTACTAGCTATATATATCACAATAGTAATGTGTAACTGATGGCTGTTTGGAAAAGCATTAAGTACAATACACAATTAACCCCAAACCTAGTGTAACCAAAGTCACGTGACCAAGAACAAATGGAATTTTACTCTTCTCAAATTTCTAAACGAACACGTTAAGCTCCCTCCGGATTTAACAAGCATCTATAGATTCATTGAATGGATTCATATGACCGCAAAACATTGTAACCTATTATATCTGCCCGCTACAAATTGACTCAAAACATAAGATTATATAACACCTCACACTGACATATATACATAATGACTAAGGCATCCGAAACAATATTAGCAGCTTTCATAGTTTCTGCTGTTTACTTTACATTTCTAGTTGGTGTGATTCCAACACCATCGGTTGTTCAGGAGGAAATTTTACCTGTTTTACCTTGGTGGGCATTAGTGTCATTTGGTTGTTATGCCTTGGGTACATTAGGTTACGGTGTCTACACTTTCAAAGATAAAGAACACAAGTACAAGGAATTACTTGGTGAAATTAAAGAAGCAAAAGCTTATTTAAAGACCAATGGTGTTGACGTTGAATAAATAATATATACATATAGCATTAAAGAGCCCAATTTGGTTATTATTGTTGTTAATTTATAACGGTTGTTTTATTTAGCCTGATTTCAGATAACATGAAGACAATTTCAAACAGTCTCCTACAGTCACGTTTTGTAAGGGTAAAATTATATAATAAATAATTGCGTATATCTATCTGTACTGATAATTGTAAAAGTATTTAAACATAGAACAACAGGAAAATACTTTGACATATCTATAAATAAATCAAGAAACAACGGCCAAAATCTATCGACGCTTATGAAGATGCGGTATCTTGTAATCTATCAGATGAATGATCCGTAGCTGAAAGAGAATGTGTAGAAGACGAAGATGGGGGAAGTGGTGAACCCGCCAAAGAACTCAAGCTCTTCTCACTTAATTCAGTTTTGACTTTCTTCTTTAATTTCTTCATTTTTTCAAAATTGGCAAACACTTGCAGTCCTAGCGGCATGTCACCTCTCTTGTCTTCTTGACCCTTGGAAGCCCGTAATTCGTCAGGAATATACTTATCAGGTAAATTTGCAGGTGGTGCATCAAAATGCAATGGCCATTTCTCTTTAATGTTATCACCTTGAGCGATCAACCTTTCTGTAGCCTGCTTAGTTATATCTTTCCATTCGCCCATATCTTCGTCGAATAGTTCCCAAACACAGTTTATACAACCACTCATGCAACAGTCATCTGGCTCTATTGGTCTCTTCGGGACTCTTAGACCACATATATTCTTATTTATTTCTCTATATGACACATCTCTTCTTGATGATTTCAGGGATTTGTTCTTGCCACCTGAAAATCCAAATATCTTATCTATATCTTCATTATCGGCATCCGTCTTTTTTCTAGTTTCAAACGTTAATCCTTGTAGTTTTAATGTCTCTCCACTTGATTTTGCAGGTCTACTTTCTGATCTAGCCAGCAATCTATAAAATTCATTCTTATCTAATTTCTTGGACAGCTTTTTCTGAGATTTGACAGTTGAGCTAAAAAGTCTTTTGACCAACAGCGATAGGCTTGACCCATTTACCGTCCTGTAGAGCATTTTCAGGGTATATTTGAGATGTGTATAAGGCCCTTGTGACCAATTAATGTGTACAACCAATGAAAAATGCATACAACTAAGAAAAATCCACCTCTAGTTAGATTCAGTATCTGTGGAGGGACAAAAAAGAATTCCTACGGATCGCAAGAGTTCAGTTTTACGTCAGCTGAATGTAGTTTTTGTATGGCTGATAAATCATCTAACAAATCGTCTATTCATAAAGTGGCAAACTCCTCTATGATTTAAGTGTTTGGCTACCAATTGAAGCAACTTTGATGTATATCATTTCATAACTATTTCAATAACCATACATAGAATGGTAAGCATTTAACGACTCTCCTTACTTGTCTGCTCAATTGAGCTAATAATTCTTGTTTTTACCCCCAAGAACATCTAATTTCAAATACTAACAAAAAGCTACAAGTACACTTCTTTTCTTTTAGATTATTATAAGATTCAGATCCAAGGATGGAATGTTCAGACTTAACGTTGAGACAGAATCAACATTCGGCAACGTCCTCGATGAATTGGTTCCCAAGCTACCAAATTTCAGAGTTGAATCTCTTTATATTTCCAACAAACCAAACGACAAAGGAGAATTGGCGTTGTCTTTATCAAGTCGTACTGTTTCTGATATGAACCTCAAAAATGGCGAAATGCTATACTTAACGTACGAAGATTCAATCGATAACAATAAAAGTTCCAGTTCTACATCTGCCTCAAAGACAGTTACATCAACTTCGGTCTCAGGCACACGTTCCGAAACAATCCCTGCTACAGTTCCCATTAACATGAATCCACTGACAACGTCTAAGCAATTACCAGTTGATGATGCTTTAGATAAAGAAAAAGGTTTAGTCGAAAGAAAAAAGACTTCATTGTGTAGACATACAGAAAAGGGTATGTGTGAATATTGTTCACCATTGCCTCCTTGGGATAAAGGCTACCAAGCTGATCACAACATCAAACATATTTCATTCCATGCACATATTAATGAATTGAACTCAAATACAAATAAGATGGAGTCAGGATCTTCTTATATTTCACCGGTTTCGGAATCACAATATAAAATTAATAAACAGTGTCAAGGTGGACATGAACCGTGGCCAAAGGGGATTTGCTCCAAATGCCAGCCTTCAGCAATTACTATGCAAAGACAAAATTTCAGAATGGTAGACCATGTTGAAATACAAGATAGTGCGATTATTAATGATTTCATCAATGCCTGGAGATTATCTGGATGCCAAAGAATCGGTATAATGTTTGGCTCATACGATAAATATGATAAAGTTCCATTAGGTATAAAGGCTAAAGTTGAAACTATTTATGAATTACCGCAAACAGATCAAGAAGATGGTTTAATTTTACAAAATTGGGACGACGAAGATAAAGTGGTGGAACTTGTTAAAGATTTAGGATTATCACCAGTTGGTATTATTTTCACTGATTTATCAGATTCAGGTAACGGAGATGCATCTGTTATTTGTAAAAGACATAAGGATTCATTTTTCTTATCATCATTGGAATTATTATTTGCTGTTAAATGGCAACTGAAGTTCCCAAACGTTTGTAAATGGTCCGACTCAGGTAAGTTCTCATCCAAGTTTGTCACATGTGTTATATCTGGTAACACAAAAGGTGAAATTGATATCGAAGCATATCAGATCTCTGAAGCTGGGGAAGCCTTGGTTAAGGCAGATTTGATTAGTCCGTCAACACATCCAAATGAAGTCTATATCAATGAGCAAAACGATGAAAGGTACGTCCCTGAAATTTTCTATCAAATGATAAACGAATATGGCTTACAGATTAAGAAGAATGCAAAACCTAGCTTTCCTGTTGAGTATCTACTAGTTTCATTAACACATGGTTTCCCTGAAAGATCATCTCCTTATTTCAAAGCGGATAATACTCAAAAGTTCCCAATTGAAAATAGAAATTATATAGGCGAATCTCAAGATATGTCTAACGTCAAGGACCAATTAAAGAGTGCAATGAGTTCAAACGACGTAGAGAAACTAGCACAGACATTGAGTAATTTCCACCTGTTGGTGTATCTGATAACTGAAATACAGGTTCTAAGTGAGGAAGAGGGTAGGTTAATATTGTCTATTGTGAAAAAACTAACTAATGAAGATCCAGGTTACAAAGTGGAAGCGTATAAATTGCTTGAATCTCCTGGTTGGAAGACTCTGCAAATGATTCTGACTGTTGGATATTAATCAAATAGTGTATGCGTATAGTGTTTTTAATTAATAAATTGGTAGTTATACAAGCATAGGAATGTAAGATACTTGTACAACATATGAAGTGTTGCATACAAACTCCCTGTCGTGCGCCACTCACCAACCTTTCTGGAACGTTCTGGTAAAAAAGACGTGCGTGGATCGAAGCTTTTAAAATTTTTCAGAATCATCCCAAAATGGCTTTTCTTTTAGTTGTGTCCAGATTCAAGAAGACGTTTCGGTTTGGATTAAATATATAAGATGTAAACGAGGTTTGCCCTTTCTTATAGTAACTGGCTCTTATACTATCCTGATACAACCTTTTAATTATTACTCAGAGATTTAATTCCTAGATTAAATAATATTTCATATATACATAAACATGTCTACCCCATTTGGTGTCGATTTAGGTAACAACAGTACTGTTATTGCAGTTGCTAAGAACAGAGGTATTGACGTTGTCGTCAATGAGGTTTCCAACAGATCTACCCCAACCGTTGTTGGTTTCGGTATCAAGAACAGATCAATTGGTGAATCCGGGAAGACTCAACAAACCTCAAACTTAAAAAATACTGTTGAAAACCTGAAGAGAATCTTAGCTTTATCTGCTGATTCTCCAGATTTCGAAATTGAGAAGAAATACTTCACAGCTCCACTGATTAAAAAAGATGGTTTTGCTGCTTCTAAAGTCAGATTCCAAGGTAAAGAAGCTGAATTTACTTCTACTCAGTTAGTTGCCATGTATTTAAACAAACTAAAGACTGTCACTGCTAAGGAAACCAAGGGTAACATCACTGATATCTGTTTAGCTGTCCCAGTTTGGTATACCGAACAACAAAGAAGAGCTGCTGCCGACTCTTGTAAGATTGCAGGTCTAAACCCTGTCAGAATCGTTAACGAAGTCACTGCTGCTGCTGTCGGTTATGGTGTTTTCAAGACCGATTTACCTGAAGCTGAACCAAAGAAGATTGCCTTTGTTGATATTGGCCATTCTTCATTCACTGTTTCTATTGCTGCTTTGAAGAAGGGTGAATTAAAGATTTTAGGTTCTGCTTACGACAAGCACTTCGGTGGCAGAGACTTTGATAGAGCTATCACTGAACACCTTGCTGAAGAATTCAAGACTAAATACAAGATTGATATTAGAGAAAATTCTAAGGGTTACTCTAGAGTTTTAGCTGCTGCTGAGAAACTAAAAAAGGTCTTATCTGCAAACACTCAAGCTCCAATCAACATTGAATCTGTTATGAATGACGTTGATGTTTCCTCACAATTGTCAAGAGATGAATTAGAAGAAATGGTTAGACCATTATTAGAAAGAATTAACGTTCCAATTGAAGCTGCCTTAGAAGCTGCTGGTTTAAACCGCGAAGACCTTGATTCCGTTGAAGTTATTGGTGGTTGTACCAGAGTTCCATCTGTCAAAACCAGATTAGCTGAAATCTTTGGTAAGCCATTATCTTTCACCTTGAACCAAGACGAAGCTATCGCTAGAGGCGCTGCCTTCATTTGTGCTATGCACTCCCCAACTTTAAGAGTTAGACAATTCAAATTTGAAGATATCAATAGTTTCTCGGTTACTTATTACTGGGCTAAGGATGCTGAAGACACTGACCACTTGGAAGTCTTCCCAAAGGGTGGTGTTTTCCCATCCACCAAGATGATCACTTTATATAGAACTTCTGACTTTGAAGTTGACGCCAAGTACACTCACCCAGAGGAACTACCAAAGGGTATTCCAACTAACATTGCTAAATGGTCTATCTCAGGTGTTGAAGTTTCTGCTGATAAGGAAACTGCTATCTGTAAATTAAAGGTTAGAAATGATCCATCCGGTTTCTTCACCGTCGAATCTGCTTACATCGTTGAAGAACAAGAAGTCCAAGAATTAGTTGAAAACCCAGATGCTACTGCTGAAGATGAACCAGAATACAGGACCGTTAAAAAATTAGTCAAGACCAAGGACTTAACTGTTACTACTGAAGGTCACTCATTACCAGATTCTATCTTAGAATCATTCTTTGAACAAGAAGGTAAGATGACTGCTGATGATAAGCTAGTTGCTGAAACTGAAGACAGAAAGAACGCTTTAGAAGAATACATTTACGAACTAAGAGGTAAGCTAGAAGACCAATACGCCGAGTTCGCTTCTGATGAAGAAAAGGAAAAGTTATCAGGCATGTTAATGAATACCGAAGATTGGCTATATGATGCTGGTTACGATACATCAAAGGCCAAGTACATTGCCAAGTACGAAGAATTAGCGTCAATTGGTAACGTTATCAGAGGTAGATACTTAGCCAAACAAGAAGAATTAAGACAACAATTAAGAGGTAAGCAAGAAGCTGCTGCTATGGCTGCCATGGCTGAAAAGTTGGCTGCTGGCAAGGGTGCCGAAGCTCCAAAGAATGATGCTGAAGGCGATGCTGAGATGGCTGATGAATTAGATTAAATAGGTACCAAGGAAATACTTTATGAGTTCACTGAATTACAGCAAAATAATTATAATTTCTTGGTCTATTTCTATTTTTCTAATTTTGTTGGTTTAAATTTTGTTTATAGCTTTTTTTATTCGTATTTTGTGAAACTTATATATTACTTGAATATCACAATTATTGGTTTTTTTGGTTAAAAAATTGTTGATTTGAATTTTATTCATTCTCTTAAACCGTATGGTAAATATCCAGATGAGGTTATAGTTGGCTATTGCTCCTCTGCCATTATCATTTGATCTAGCAACACTAGTAGTATGTGTATAATTTCAACGTGTATCTATATAAAGCCATATTTGAGTTCAGTTAAGCTCTCTCTCAGTGATTGATGTCATCAACAATACATAATTTTTTGGTCTGACCGTTAACAATCAATTTCGCTATTGATGTAAAATTCGCAGGGTGGAAAACAAAATAAAAATAAATCAAAAATGACAATCAAAGTTGATCATTTTTTAAATACCGATTCCTGCATTCAACACAAGATTTCTACTAGTTGAAGAAGTGGAAATCTATCATTCAGAAAACTGTGGACTTCATATAGATAACAGTTATCAACAATACAAGATATATAATTTGTTAACTAAAATAAAACCTTTTTGTAAGAGTTATAAGTGTGTGATCAATCCTCTGAAAACATTCTGTTCTAATAATCTACCCCAACCTTACCAATTAGTATTCACTACAGATATATAAATTAATATATACTTTTCCAATTCTAGATATATACTGATTTTTTTCATCTCCTCAGGAATATATCACTGAGTATATTGAACAAGATCCAACATACACATACATATATCCATCGGTTGCAACTATATTCATATCTTATAAAGGATGTCAACTGAAGAAAAAGGTCAGGACACAAATTCATCTCAAGATCCATTCAAGAAAGAAAATATAAATACAAATGAAATAGCAGCGTCATCTATGACACCACCAGCAACAGCAACGACAACTTCAAAGCTTTCCTTAGCTTTCAAACAAGTAGCTGAACAACATCCAGATCCTCACGATCACCTCTTCATTCAAGATGCTGAGATCCTGAAAGAAGTTAATGAAAAATTAACCAATTTAAAGGATTCTGAATTGTTGAATGGCCCACAGTTACAATCTTCTGATCCACAGCTTCCTACCATGAAAAGACTGTCCATCTCAGATGCTGATGATGATCGTGATGACGATGTCAATATTGAAGCTGGTAGCGATAACCATGTTAATCTCCGCAACCAGCATTCTCGCCAACCTGAAGATGACGAAGAATACGAATCGGACGAAGATGTGGATCCAAATAATGAAGAAGATAAAGAAGATTATGTTCCTGGTGGTTACCACCCAGCATACATAGGAGAAACATATAAAGATGAAAGATACATTTTGGTTAGAAAACTTGGATGGGGTCATTTTTCAACAGTTTGGTTAGCTAAAGATCAACATGCAAATAAACACGTTGCCATGAAAATTGTGAGAAGTGCCAAAAACTACAGAGAAACTGCCATTGACGAAATCAAGTTATTATCAAAGATCAACCACACTGATCCAGAACATCCTGGTCATGCACATTTAATTAAACTTCTGGATTATTTTGATCATCAAGGTGAAAATGGTACTCATATTTGTATGGTTTTTGAAGTTCTTGGAGAGAATCTTTTAAGCTTGATTAGAAGATACAAACATAAGGGATTGCCGGTGAAGTTTGTTAAACAAATTGCAAAGCAAATGCTACTAGCTGTTGATTTCTTACACAGACAGTGTGGTATCATTCATACCGATATCAAGCCAGAAAACATATTGCTGGAGATTGTTGACGTTGAAAAATTAGTTAAGTACTTGGAAGACTCACAAAGAGAAAGAAGATTACTAAGAAGGGTGTCGTCTCAAATTAAGAATGGTACTTATGATCCGAACTCAAAACCAATTCAAGTTGATTTGGATGACGCTCAATTGCCTTTTAGAAAGAATAGATATTCAAGACGTCAAACTATAATTACTGGTTCCCAACCACTTCCATCTCCATTAAGATCAAGATCAAATTCATTTTTTGTTTCACCATTGCAAACTTCACTGCACAGTTTTGCTGGTAATAATGCTATGTCACCAGGAATCCCACCTGCCTCGGCAAGAACATCATATCAAGATATTCAATCATTAATGGCTAAAAGTATTAACGACAAGGCAGCTTTCACTTTAGAAACCCCTAAAGATGAAGAACTTGAGGATGACGACTTGATAAAAGTAAAAATTGCAGATTTAGGTAATGCTTGTTGGATTTACAGACATTTCACTGACGATATTCAAACAAGACAATATAGAGCTCCTGAAGTTATATTAGGATCCAATTGGGGTTGTTCATCCGATATCTGGTCTATTGGTTGTTTAATATTTGAATTATTAACTGGTGATTATTTGTTTGACCCGACAGAAGGTCCAAATTTCAGTAAGAATGATGATCATCTAGCTCAGATTATTGAATTAGTTGGCAGTATTCCTAAAAAAGTGATTGAACATGGATACCATTCCAAAAGATATTTCCATTCAGATTTGAAAACTCTAAGGCAAATTAAAAATTTAAAGTCGTGGCCTTCAGAAAATGTTTTAATGGAAAAATATAAGTTTAGTGAAACTGATTCTCATGAAGTTGGAAACTTCTTACAAGGTATGCTGATAACTGATCCTAGATCTAGAATGGATGCTGCTGGGTTATCCAATCATTTCTGGCTAAACGATTGTCATATAGAAGGTTATATTGATAGAGAGCCTGGTACTAGAGGTGAAGATATTGGTGCTGGTTGGTACAGAGAGGTTAAAAGACACAATTAAATACCTTAACTATGCTTTTTCACCTGTTTTACTTTTTTTCTCAATTATTGCATTCTGTAGTATTATTTTGTTCGATTATCTAAGCTCTTCTTTTCCTCCTTTTTCTTTTCTTATCTTCTTTTTAATTCATGATATAATGTATACTATGTATTTATAGATGGTTGATGATTCTTTCAGCTTGTTACAGATCAACACAGTTTATTCCTTCTTTTTTTTTCAAGATTTAGTTTTGTAAAAAGAAATAATGCGCGGAGATACGAAATATTTCCTTATCTCAATGAGATATAAAGGTGATAAGGATCAACACTTGAGGGAATAAAAGTACATTTTACAATGTGGTTTGTTTTCCGGCTGAGCAACACCAATCTTCATACTTATTATACCGATAGATATCCTTATAATTGCTAGTTATAACAATTTCAATTGAATTATTTTCATCAATTACAAATATAATCAGCCATTATTGCAATATGACATCTAAAAACCACACCATACCTGTTCCAAACCCTACTAAATCTTTCTGGCACTCTGCTAACGACAAAGATGATGAATCATTTAAGACTCTCAGATCAACTCCTGACTTACCAACGGAAACTGATCTTGTTATAGTTGGTTCAGGCTTTTCGGGCTCTTCTTTGGCCTATTACCTATCCAAATCTGAAACTGTTGAACCTCCACAGACGTTGCTTTTAGAAGCAAGAGATATCTGTTCCGGTGCAACCGGTAGGAATGGAGGCCATTGTAAACCTGAATACTATCAGAGTTTTTTGAAACACGAACAAATGTATGATTTGGAAGAAGCTTGTCGAATTGGACAGTTTGAATATGAAAATTTATTGGAAGTTAAAAAGATCATCAAAGAGAATGAAATCGACTGTGATTTTGTTTTAACTAGATGTTTTGCCGCCCATAATACTGATAGATCCGCTAAGGAAGCAAAGTCAAATATTGAAAGAGCGTTAAATGCACCATACGATCAGAGAATCTTGGATGATCTTTATGTCGTTGAAGGTGAAGAAGCGGCTCTCATAACTAAGGTGAAAGACACAAAGATTGCAATTAGCTTCACAACTGGACAACTCTGGCCTTTTAAATTAATTAAAGCATTGCTAAAAGTTGCGTTAAAGAAAAGCTTTCTAAACCTGCAAGCAAACACACCGGTTCTAGAAATTGAAACTTTAGAAGATGGTTCATATTTGGTGAAAACCGAAAGAGGCTCAGTGAGAACTAAACAAATCGTCCTGGCTACAAACGCTTACACCTCAGGCCTTTGCTCCAAATTCAACGGCAAAATCGTTCCTGTCAAAGGCACTTGTTGCCATATTGTAACACCTGAACAAAAAGCTCCTTATTTGACAAATACTTACTCTTGTAAAAGGGACAAAAATGAGTTTGAATACTTGATCAATAGACCGGATGGATCTATTATTGTTGGGGGTGGTCAACAGTTTTATCAACAAGATTTAGAAACCTGGTATGGGAACATTGATGATTCTAAATTATTTGAACCAACTAGTGAATATCCACACGAAGAGTACTTCAAAAACTTTATGGGTAACACTTATTATACCTGGGAAGGAGTCACCACTAAAGTTGATTATTTATGGACTGGTATTATGGGTTATACTGCTGATATGTTACCATTTACTGGTGAAGTTCCTGGAGAGCCTAATAAATTTGTTAGTGCCGGTTTTAATGGACACGGAATGCCTCGTGTTATGCTATGCTCTAAAGCTATTTCTGAGTGTATTTTAGATGGGAAAACGATTGAAGAAACATGTATTCCTAAGAGTTTTATGCTTACGGAACATAGATTGAACACTGTCGTTAATACACTTATTGATAGTTTGAGTAAACACACTTATACAGATGAAGAAATAGACAAAGTGACCAAACGTGTTCAGAAAGTGTTGTAGAGTCAATGTTATGAACTTGAATATAGATATACATATATATATTTTTAAAGATAGATAGACAAAATGAGTATAACTATTCATAACTTTCGGACATTTGAAGTTAAACAAATAAGACGGAAAAGAGCCCCACAGCCACCTTTATCACTCCACCTAAGCCATCGCATACTTTCTGTCAAACGACTGATTGATCAAAAACACCAGTTAATGCTTTAGATCAATCGATGGCTAACTAGTTAGTGGTATACGAAGAAGCATAGTTCTGTGATAGGCGACCCAAAGCGAAGAGTGATTTCCTAACAATAGTGGAGAACCTGTAGACAGTTGCTGCGCCCTTTCCAAAACAATAGTATTAACCTAAGATATGTACATAATACTAAACTGTACAAGTCTACAAAAAAGTCCCTAAATTCAAATGTGCCAACTGAGGGGAGTGAAGATAGGGACAGATCCTTTTCTTGCCAATTTAAGACTGCTGTTGTATACATCTATATATAATCCAAATTTCACCCTTGCCTGAATGTAAATAGACCCCTGTCCCTACCCTCAGTGATACATACAATAATGGCAACATTACTAACATAATCTCATCGTATAAATACGTACGTAATCCTTTTAATTGAATGACACATGTGCTAAATCTAACCTAACTGTTTCTTTTTTATAAATTGCTTTTTGATAAGTGAGGTCAGAGCTAGATCATTTCAAATCAAATCAGATCGCAAGCTCCGCTTTACAAACTTATGCTATTAAATAAAGTTTACAAAAGCTCTTTTCTTCTTGCCACTGGCTGGGGCGTTGCTCGAAGAGAAAAATATTTACATATACATATATATATCCCGTTTAGCTATTTAGTTGTATTATTTCATATAAAATACATCAAAGATTATGTTATATTTTTGATCGTTAAAATTGATAATAAACAAGTCAACCAAATTGTGCGCCCAAAACAGTTTCCCTATCGAATTTTATCCTGGAACCTCTGAATTACTCACTATACAAAGACATTTATATATCCACTAGTGCTAGCAAGTACTTTATTTTTCAATTATATCAAGAACAAGTGATAACTAATACAGATTAACAGACATTTCTTCAGCGACTTCCGAACGACATGCAACATTCACATTCAGGCTTGAGCATCATAAAATATATTTTATCCCCGTTTGAATATGGCGAACCCAAATCAAGCGATGGTTATTGGGGACCAGTTACTGCAACTATTGATTGGTGTGAAGAAAATTATGTCATTTCGCCTTATTTTGCAGAATTAATAAATGCAACGACGAATCTATCATTTTATTTCTTATCAATGAGATTATTATATTCATCTATCAAAAATAAACATGGTTTAATTTTCATCCTATGTTCAATCGGTATGTGCATTGTTGGTATTGGATCTTGGTTGTTTCATATGACACTAAAATACGAATTTCAGTTGTTGGATGAACTACCAATGATTTATGTTACTGCATTACCGTTTGCTTATATTTTTTCGTTGGAGATGAAATCAAACATTGCTAAAATCTCAATTTATTTAATAACTACAGTTGTTGTTGGTTTCTTAACATATATTTATTGTTCAGTTTACAAAAATCCTGAATTACATCAAGTTTCATATGCAATTTTGAATTTTTCAATTATTTTCAGATCTATTTTCTTAGTTAAAAGGTACGTCACAGATGATAAATCTAGATGGTTTCTGTATAAATTAGTTACATTTTCATTGTTCGAATTTTTATTTGGGTTCTTAATCTGGAATTTAGATACTGCTTATTGTTCATATTTAATTAAGGCTAGAAGAATAATTGGATTACCATTTGGAGCTTTGTTATTAGAAGGTCATGGTTGGTGGCATATTTTAACTTCTTTAGGAATTTTCCACTTTGTTATTTATAATCAACTGTTGAAAGTTTGGTACTTTGGTAAACAGGATGACTACGAATTGATTTGGAAATTTGGTATTCCATACGAAGTTAGGTTGATTAAAAAAGATATGATAAGTTTAACTCCACCACCAAATGAATACATTGAAAAGACTGACTTGGATATGGATGAGGGAGAACATATCTGAGGATATTGTACCTCTTTTGGGTTCTCCTATTTTTCTCTTTGGGTGCTTCATTTGTTTTTTTTTCTCTACTTTGCTTGCTTTATTTGACATTACTTATTGTCTAAATTATATAGATTATATAGATTCTTATATACCCTATTCTCAATTAACATTACCTTACTATACTTTGCTACTCTGTTATGATATCCTTATACTGTTGTACAATTTTGTGCTCAGCAAGAAAAGCCGCCCGCTTTTGTTTCTGTTCCGCCACTGCCGAAACTTTGTTTCTCCATAATTTGGAACTTCCGTCTGTAGATCGATGCCGATGATGAAATCAAATGAATTTGGTTTGTTATTGTTAGCTTGTATCACTGAGATTGGAGATCACGTTAGTGAATTGATCTAATTATCTGTATTTTCAGTATCGTTTCATCTCTCCACATATTTAAATCACAGAATATATTAACCAGCTGACTTATTATATTCCTTTATATATATATATATATATATGTTTATTTCCCCATTGAGCTCCGCTTTCATTCATTTGTCATAGAGCTATATCATCCCGCTTTTCAGTTAAATCTCACTCATTCCATTTGATTTATTCAAACACAAACGACGACACCTACGAACAATATAGTCAGATACTAGAATAGAAAGACAAACACAATGTCTTTTTTCCAATACCCTCCAGCACATCCAGAATCCCACATTGGTTACTGGGGCCCAGTAACAGCCACCATTGACTGGTGTGAAGAAAACTACATCCTTTCTCCATACATAGCCGAATGTGTTAATAGTTTTACAAATGTTCTGTTTTTGATATTAGGAATGCATCATCTTTACTCCACTGTTAAAAATGGGTTTGGGCCCTTGTATATTTTCATTTCTATAGGATTTGCTTGTGTTGGCTTAGGTTCATTTTTATTCCATATGACTTTACTATACGAATATCAATTGATGGATGAACTTCCAATGGTTTATGTTACTGCTCTGCCGTTTGGTTATATCTTTGCTTGGGATAAATCTAAAAAGACCAAGTGGATTTGGGGTGTCGGTACTTTTATCGTTACTGTTTTGTTCACGTATACTTATATTTTCGTTTACAGAGATCCTGAATTTCATCAACTTTTTTATGCCATTTTAAACTTTGGTGTAATTTATAAGACTTTGAGAGTTGCAAAAGAAGTTGTTACTGACCAAAAGGCAAGAAATCAAATATATAGAATGCTTATCCTAGCATTTTCATTATTTGCATTTGGATTTTTCATTTGGAATATGGATTTTGTCTTCTGCTCCCAACTAACTGATATCAGAAGAGGTTGGTTAGGTTTACCATTAGGCTTCTTAACTGAAGGTCATGGTTGGTGGCATATTTTCACAGGTCTAGGTATTTACTACTTCATCATTTATAATCAACTGTTACGTACTTGGATGTATGGAAATCAAGAAAAATACGAATTGGTTTGGTATGCCGGTATATTTGCTGAAGTTGAGTTGAAGAAGGATTTTAAACAAAAACCAAACTAGAAGATGTTCCAATTAAGGAGAAAAAATATGAGTCCATCATTTATAGATCATATAAATAGTAACAATTCGGGCAATTTTATAGATTGCCTTGTCGATAATGATAGTCTAGTTGCAAAACGAATTATACATTACTGTTTTTCACATCAAATATATTTATTAGTTTATAAAGTAATGATATTTATCCATATAGTTACATTCACCACACTTTTCTCTAACATTATTTGCAAACTGTTTATTCATAAGTCTTCGATTAAAGTTTTTGATTTCAAAGTTAATCCATCATTAGAATCCCTTTCAATAATCTTACCACAAATAAATTTGAAGTTATTAAACAGCATCTTTATCATCCTTTGATTACTTTGTTCTTGTGGGGTACTCTCGCCATCACGGTTCATCTGAGGTTTCATGTTCAAATATATGCTTTCTAGATGGTTGAACGTTGGCTCAAACCAATTTTCATTAATTACACTCAATTCATTGACAGAAAGAATTAATCCGATTGTTTTGAATTTCTCAAAAATGTAATCAAACTCTAAAGGTTTATTAAAATCAACCGTTGTGCCGTGGCTTAAACCAAATGTAAGTTCTATAATATCCAATAATGATTTTCCATGATAACTGACGCCCTTAACTTCAGTAACTTTCGCGTTGTTCATCACGATAATTGTACTGATCAAGCTATACATTACTTTGTCAACACAAGTTCTAACTTCATCATCATTAAATTCAACCAATTTCACTTTTTTAACAAATTCAACGATTTTAAGAATCTCCGAATCCTCAATAGAAATTTTATTGTTTGAGTGACTTATTATCAATTTTGTTAAAAATGAAATATTCAGCGATAAAATTGCTTTATATACCGTTTGAAATGATGTGTCTTTGATGTTGTTTTCTAGCATTATTATATATTTGTTGATTAATTTATTATCCATAAAAGTCTTTAATACTACATGATCTGTAATAAGCTTGTTTAATAAATATGAACCTTGTAAGTTACTGTATTTGAGGGATCCGTACATTTTAGAAATTTTGACCAAATCATCGACAACAGCTGATAGCCACCCAATGTCTTGTATATTTAAAGATGTTATCAAATCTGTTTTGTTTCTTTCCGATGTCACGAAATTACCGAGAATAACCATTGACAACGATTTAATATCCAAATTATCAACCTTCAACAATTGATACGTGAATGGATCTATGCTATTTATTGCTATGTTCCTGTTATATGAGATATTCAATGTCGCTGAATGTAACAACGACTTTATTGTTCCTGTTCCGTCTTCTTCAAGTCTATCATTTGCAAAAAGATTCATACTGGAAGCTATAATGTTTGAATTTGCGTCGAACTCACATTTACTTATCAAGAAAAGAAAATTAGCATCTTTTTCCAAGTCTTCCAAATCAACATCAATATTTCCTAGTCGTTGACTAAAGCTATTAATATAATCAAGCACGGCAGTAGAAAGGACGAATTCTGGTGGTGTTTCTGAATCAATGATTTCTTCTAAGATTTCAACAATCAAATCCCATGAATCAGAGTCCATATTTTTCATCAATTCAGTAATAAAATTACTATTCCCATCGTATTCAATTGATTTACATTGATAAGCTTTAATAATATCTATGGCATCTTTATTATCAATGATTAAATTCCTTATAAAATGTAATAAAATTATCAAATTGTTCCCACCGAAGCTGCCCTCTAATAATCCCAACATAATGCTTAGTAATTCGTCTGTTTTATCCGATTTCATGACAAGGTCTCTGTTTTCTTGATCATCAACCACAGCATTTGTTAAAACTTTCAAGACCAGTCCTATTAGATCTTCTCTCTTCTTATGACCAACTGTAGTTTCTGAAGAATTCGAAAGTGATCCCTGATTATCACAGTTGCAATAGATGAAGTATTGGAGTAGGGAAGGGAGCAAGTCTCTAAATTCAGGATTTAGTCTATGCTCTTCATCTCGTAACAAAACACTCAATTGCTCCATTTGCTCCTTCACTAGGCCAATATTCTTTTCATCAAATCTGGTCAAAATTGGCTTTACATTACTCAGCACGTCTGATAAGTTCACAGCCGAGGGAGCTACCATTTCAGACACTTCTTTCTTTCCTAAAAATATGTCAAACCCTAGAACTTAGCCCACTTTGATTTCAGATGTATTTTTCGCCGTGGTTCAAGAACTGAATAGTTAAGTTAGAAGCGTTATGTAGATCATAGCATCAGAAGTGAATGAACTTTGGTATCAAGACCCCATCAAAATCTGCAAATACACGATCAATTGTATAAATTTATTTCTGAGCTCTGGTCGATAAGAAAGGCTTTAAATATAATATAAACTACATCTCTATCACCTAGAACACTTCAATCAAATACACAGATAAATTATAAACAGTAGATATATCCATCAATAAATTATAATGTCCTTCGAAAATACCGAAAAACTCCCCAGCACAACTCCTCAAAAAACCCTTTCAGCTAAAGAAAGAATGCAAAAGTTACGAGAGTTGAAGAACTTGAAGAAAGATTCTAAAGTTGAAAACAAAAGGGAACTTTATAAAGAATACGAAACAAAGAGAACCAATCTTAAAGTGCTGAAAGCGTTGGCGTCGAAACAGGAAGATGCGCAAGAAGAATTGAATAAGCTAGAACTCGAGTCCAAGGGAATCAATTATGAACGTCTCAAAAATTTGAATTATACGGTACAAGATGACGAAGCTTGGAATAACAAACTTGCATCGGAGAAAACAGAGAATGATCAAAGAGAATTCCAAAATTACAAACAACTTGCTGAACGAACGTATTTGAAAAAACTGAAAGATCTAAAGAAATCCAAATTAACAGATGAAGATTATCAGGCGCAGAAGAGAGTTTACGAACATTTGAAATCACAAGGAGATACAGAAGATCAGATAATTACTAAACTCACAGACAAGAAAAAGTTGAACGAGCTAATCAATGGATTGAAGGAGAAAGATGCCAAGTCGTATAAGAAACGGAAGATCACTACGAGTGGGGATGATTCTGGTATTGGATTTATCAACGATAAGAACAAACAGTTTAATGATAAGTTAGACAGACATTATAACAAATTCTTGAGTGATTTGAAGGATGATATAGAAAGAGGTAGTTCTACTTGATTGTAATAGTGTACCAGTGTATAGAATGAATGTATAGTCCAATACACAACAATGAAGATGTCGCGTACGAAAGACGTCACCCTGCTTTCTAAGACACCCCAGACGCGACGATCAATTTTCTTCTACGAATCGACGCAAAACATCGAAAAGTCAAATTTCGATAATGGAGAGAAAGATCGATTTGAATGCTTTTAGTATTTTAAACAAAAGACCCATTCGTTTTTCAGTAAACCCGTCAAATGAAGACTCCTACTAGAAAACGGACTATCTTCCTGACCACTTACTTATATTTCGAACAAAAAGGCTTTCCTGTCTTACGTTGGTGCTTAACTTTGTTTATTTGCCAATTGGTTAGCTTTGAGTTTGTCATTGCATCTATTATATACTACATTTTGAATTTTTATCCACAAATACCTCTCCACCAACATCTGATATCTTTTCACAATAACACATATTACATCTTCACCATATATAAAATATTTCATATAATATAATTAGATCAATCTAAAGTAGCATAAAATGTCTGACGAAGAAAATGCTTCCAATCCGCATTTGAAGAAGGAGAAAAGCAGCTTCCTTGACACTGCTGCAGAACAATCCGACGATGAAGATGATAACAACTTATCAGGAGTTGCAGACTCCTCCGAAGAAGATGATGATGAAGAGGAAGATGAAGAAGCCATCAGAAAAGTCAGAGAAGGATTCATTGTTGACGATGAAGATGAAGATGACGATGACGAAGATGATGAAGACGTCGACGAGGACGAAAAGAAGAAACGCAGAAGACACAAGAAGAGAAAAAGAGAAGCAATGAGGAAGCTTGACAATGAGGATGAGTTAGATGAAGATGACTTAGAACTTCTCAAGGAAAATGCTGGTAGGTTGCCATCACATTTAGCAGAAAAGAGTAAATTCAAGCGTTTAAAAAGAGGTGGTGCCGATCAAGATAACGAATCTGGCGATGCTGGAAACAAAGGCTTAACGGAAATGTTCTCTGATGAAGAAGGTCAAAACGAAAATGTTGATGACGAGGACCAAGCTGATGATGATTTGTTAGAAGCATCAAGACAAATGAAAAGGCAAAGGCAACAAGATATGCAAGGTGAATTTGATGATTTCATTGAAGATGATGAATTCTCTGAAGATGATGAAGATAAGGATGAAAAATTAGCTAGAATGAGATCGGCGAAAGCTAAACAAAACAATTTTACAAGACACTCACAATTCGATCAGGATAAATTGGATGAACTTTATGAAATTTTCGGAGATGGTGAAGAATATGGTTGGGCTTTAGAAGCTGAAGATATTGACGAAAATGACGACGAAGATGACAAAGAGGATGTTGAATACGATGACGAAGGTTATCCAATCAAAAAGTCTAAAAATGAACCAAAGGCTTTGAATGATGTTTTCGAATACGAGGAATTAAAGGAACATTTGTTAACAGAAAAGGATCAGGAAATTAGAATGATTGATATTCCAGAACGTTTCCAAGCTTTACGTGAAGGTATTAGCGATTACAACCTGGACGATGAAGAATTTGCTGCCAAACAACAATGGGTTGCAGATATCTTGTACGAAGAAAGAACTGCCGATTTCGCAAGCAAGGAATGGATGGTGATTCCATTCAGAAAGGCAGTTGCACAGGCAGTTCATTATATCTCTAAAGAAAACCTGGAAGTTCCTACAATTTGGTCTTGTAGAAAAGATTACACTTTACATACCTATAGAGAAAATGATCAACTTCGAGTTCAAAAATTACTTTCTGAAAATGACCTTTGGAGAATTGTTCAATTGGACATTGATTATCATACCATTAGAAACAAGAAGAAGACAATTGAAAAAATGTTCACTTCTTTGAATACAGTTGATTTATTATATGATGAATATATTGAAAATGCGAAAACTATTGTTGAATTGCAAGATTTACAAGATTATTTATCATTCACATACAGTGCTGAACTGAAGGATACACAGCTTGAATCTTCGGGTTCTGGTAAGCAAAAATCACACTCTAAATTCTCAATCGTTGAAAGAATCAAAAAAGATGAAATTTATAATGTTATCAAAGAAATGGGCATTGATTCTGAAAAATTCGGTGAAAACGTTAACACTGACAACAAGATTTATTTAACGGATGATTATCATCTAAAACCGGAAGATATGATTAAAGAAATTGTTGAAAGTGGCTCTTATTTCAATACAGTGGAAAAGGCAACCAATGCTGTTAAACACATATTCTCCGAACAATTGATTCATAATCCAAAGTTAAGAACTCATTTAAGATTAGCTTTCCAAAGTTATGCAAACATTGATATTGAATTAACTGAAAAAGGTAAAATTAAGATCACTGACAGCTCACCATATGCTGACTTCAAATATGCTATAAATAGGCCAACTGATAGTTTCTTGTATCAACCTGATTTGTTCTTAAGAATGTTGGAAGCCGAATCATTAGGCTACGTTAACATTAAAATTGGTTTGAAAGGTGCATTTGAATTTTTCTCAAACCATTTGTTTTCGTTCTTGGCATCGGACGGAACTTCTGATATTTCAAATTCTTGGAATAAATTAAGAAGAGATTCTTTAAATATTGCGTTGAAGAAATTAGTTCCTATTATCTCCTTAGATATCAAAGAAAAAGTCAGAATTGCTAGTGAAAGAGCATTATTCTTTGAAATTAGGGAGAGTTTTATGAATAAAGTTGATCAAGCTCCATTCCATCCGGTTCCAAATGCAAAAGGTACTGTTCCTAAAGTTCTTGCTATATCTAATGGTGATGCTCAAAGAGATTCTGCTGTTATTGCAATTGCTATGGATTATGATGGCTCCATTGCTGAGCATATCAAATTTGATGATAATTACAGACAATTGGAATTTGCTTCTAAATTTGTTGACTTAGTTAATAGGTTCAAACCTGAAGTGATTGCTATCTCCGGTTATAACGTCAATTGTTCATTTTTGTTCAAACGTATTCAAGAATTAGTTAAAGAAAATAACTTTGAAGTTGATGTTGACGATGATGACGTTTATAAAGGTGAACCAATTCCATTACCCGTGATTTACGTTCCTAATGAAACTGCGAGATTATTTGAACATTCCGATAGAGCCAACCAAGAATTCAGCGATAAACCGGTTGTTGCCAAGTTCTGTATCGGTATTGCTAGATACGTTCAAAGTCCATTGTTGGAGTATATCTCTTTAGGTAACTCAGTTACCTCTGTTTCTATCCATAAGCATCAAAATTTGCTACCTGAAGAAAAAATCATGCAAGCCATTGAATCTATCTTTGTTGATGTTACATGCTTAGTTGGTGTCAAAGTTAATGAAGCTGTTAGATCACCATACCTAGCGTCGATGCTACAGTACGTTGCTGGGTTTGGCCCAAGAAAATCAGGAGGCTTGATTAAAAAGATTGAAGCCACAGGTGGTTCATTATTAAGAAGGGATGATTTAATTCTGAAACAATTGGTTAGTAAGACTGTTTTTATGAATTGTGCACCATTTATTGAATTGCCTGTTCCTGACAGACATGATAAAGAAGTTGAATTGTTGGATGCAACAAGAATTCACCCTGAAGATTATGAATTGGCCAGAAAGATGGCAAGTGATGCATTAGATTTATCCGAAGAAGAAAAAGAAGAGTTGGAACAAGAAGAAGGTGGTGTTGTTCTCAAATTATATGAAGAGGGTGTTGAAAAATTGGATGAGTTGTTATTGGAAGGGTACGCTGATCAATTAGAAGAGCATGGCCATAGAAAGAGAGCAACTCTAGAAATGATCAAAGAAGAATTACAAAACAACTATGAAGAATTAAGAAAGTCATTCCATCTCTTGAGCGAAGATGAGGTCTTCCAATTGTTGACGTCAGAATCCAAGGAAACTTTCCAAAGAGGCATGATGATTCCAGTCATTATCCAAAGAGTTGATAACAGATTTATTTTAGCGAACACTCAGTCTGGTGTTTCATGTAACATTTCAAGAGCCAACATGCTTCCATACAATGATAGCTCAAACATTTTGTTTAAGTATCAGCCATCGCAAGCAATTCAAGCCGTCATTAAAAGTGTTGATTACAGTGCATTCAAAGCTGAGCTATCAGTTTTGAAAGAAGATTTGTCGAGGGCAATCATTGGTAAGCATATCGAAAAATCTCCGGAAGCTTGGGATCTTGCTGCTGAAGCCAGGGATAAACAACGAGATATCGATGTTGAAAACAAAGACAGTAACATGAAGAGATTCTTGAAGCATCCATTCTTCCGTAACTTTGATGCAAGACAAGCTGAAGATTATCTAGCATCCAAATCGAACGGTGAATTTATCATTCGTCCATCATCAAAGGGTATTGAACACTTAACTATTACTTGGAAAATTGAAAATCAATTGTTCCAACATATCGACGTTGCTGAATTTGATAAGCCTAATGAATACAGTATTGGCAGAGTTTTACAAGTTGGCAAATTCAAGTATCATGATCTTGATGAATTGATCGTTTCACATATAAATAATTTGCATTTGAAAGTCGAGGAGATTAAAAACCATGAAAAGTTCAAGAATGAACCCTTGCAGGATACAAAAGATTGGTTGATACGTTATTCCAAAGCCAACAAAAATAGATCCTGTTACTGTTTCTGTTTCAATCATAAAAATCCAGGTTGCTTCTTTTTGCTATTCAAGTTGAGTGAAAAGAATGACACTATATATACCTGGAACGTTAGAGTTTTGCCAAATGGTTATCAATTACATGGTAATTTATACCCCGATATGGTTCATTTATGTAATGGTTTCAAAAAGTTGTTACAAAATCAACTGGCAAGAGCAAAAAGTGGCGCCAGTACTAATAATAATAATGGTTATAGATACTAAATAATCAGATACTATTCTATTATTATTAGTTTTTCGTAGTTAGTTATTGCTTTTTTAGTCTCTTCCTCTTACTTTGTTATATATTATGTATGTATTTTTTTACTGTATTTGTGTTTTTACTTTCCGTTTCCTGAGTTTATAATAATTTATATCAAAAAAAAAACCCCCCGTTCTTACAAGATAAATAGAGAGTAAAAAGCAGCGTCTAACCGACTAGCAGAAAAAACTAGACGCCTGGTTGGTGGATAAGCAGTAAGGCAAAATTATTTATAACAATAGAGCCAAAGAAGTATACACGCGAGAACACGCTTTAAGAAACTATACAATTCAAGATGGAATCAATTGAGTATCAACCAGTTCTTCTCTAATAGCAACGTTCTCTTCTTTGATCCTAAGCCACAGACAAACCAAATAAACAGGACCTAGGCAAGCTGAAACAATCCAAGCATGACATAACAACCCTAGCCCAACCAGCTCTGGCAAGATATTCAAATAATAGTTAGGATGTTTGAAATAGGTAAACAGCGGATGTTTAATCAATGGATGATCTTTGGCAATCATCAATTTAACGGTCCAGTATTCACCAAGTATAGAAACAACGTACCATAGCATGAATAACCCGAATAAATTTGAAACTAAACCAACGAAGGTGTAAATGTCGATAGAGTATGAATGTTGGATGTATTCACTGTAGTAATAATAGGATATTGATATTATGTAAAATAAAAGGTGAATCGATATGAGTCCCTTAGTTGGCCCTTTACCCTTTTCATAACCTCCGTCTGCTAGTATCTTAGCTTCATTTGTTCTAGAGACTGCCATGAAGTATAATCTGATTATTAAGAGAAATGGTAGATAAATAGATAGAAAATTCATTTTTTGCGCTATTTGGTTGATTAACCAGTTCAAGTTGACTGTTGATTTTTGCCATCATAATTTTAACAAATTCGCAAGATTACAGACCTCAAGAGAAAGGAGAATTATACATATATATAGAGAGCTTAGACAATCAAAATATTAATGAAGGGATGTACAAATAAAGGTACAAATGGGGCGCCCAAAAAGAATGCAGACAAAGCTAGAATTAAATCCGGCCGGTCATCAAACAATACAAAACAATGGCTTTTAATTGGAATCCGATACAAGTGGTATGGTACTGCATTCTAAGAGTCCGCGAGTAGGGGATTATTATGTGCATCTGGGATTGGATTGGATGGGTGTTATCAACAATCAATTGGCATGACGTACTTTGTTCGCTGAACAGGGGTTTTACAAATTGGCGGAGCTCATACAAAGTTAACAGGAGGGATAAAAGGAACAAGTTAGATCAACTGATGGATGGATTCGGCTTCGGCAGTTGACCCAACACGATCCAGTGCAACTGATAAACAATCTGTTACATAGCTCAGTGCGTACCTGTATGTGGACATATATGTGTACATGTGCATTGATAATTACTAATAACGAGTGACTGTATTTATTAGCTACTTATATAATAAGTATTGGAATCAACCTTTCGGTGACTTTCTTGAACTTCACAATTTGGAGAAGGGCATGGGTTTATTACACGTGCATTAGTTTTCAGTCAATCTCTCAGTCAATTATAATAAAGAGTTAGTTACACACAGCACTTTTTCCGGTTTTGTAGATTCAACCAGAAAGGGTATAGGAAAAAGATCAAAAACAGATCCACCTTGAAGGTTAACATTTCTCTGCATGTATGCTGTCTAATTCTATTCAACTTAGTCTACTGTGGATCTGAATTGAAACCACACGCTGATGCATAGTGAATCAAACGGCATTGTCTCGTAACAGAGATCCAACTATTAAAATGCGTGTTCTGTGGTTCAACACGCCCTAGCTACACACGACAAACAACAAACCTACAAGTGAATAATGAAACCGCTATTATACCAATGCAACGCCATGATCAGTAACATTATCAAAGGTTAACCCAAACAGTAATAATAAAGATGCCGATTTAAGTAAAACACAGTTTCTACCCCACTGGATTGATTCTTCATGGCGTGTACAATAACAAGTTATTGCTATATAAATCACTCAGCCTCACCATGTCGTACTAAAAAGAGAGTTGTTCGTCTGTAACATTATTATGTAGAAGAATTTAACCTTAATTCAAAGTTTGGTTATCAATTTATACTTTTATCCAAGGAAAAGGGTGGTACAACACCGATAACCCACCGAAATTATAGTACTATCCCTATTACAACCAATTATTTGCTGGGTAACTCTTGTCCGTTCTCTTGAAAGCTTGTAGTGCCACCCCCTTCATTCTAGTCCGACTAGACTTTAATATAGTGGTATAAGATTTAGGCCAAAATTACAAGAATCATAAAGAACTGTACAGCTTAACCTTAACAGTACCAAAGTAATGGTGTTTACCTTTCTTTTTTATTGTATTTTAACTGCAGATAACGATGATTGTCTTTGAATACATTAAGCTTTTAAGTCTAATGATAACCTCCGTAGCTGTAAGGTAATATCAATATTGCAACCCAAATATCACTATGACTCATGATTTACAGATTGTTTGTGACCTAGTTGAATTCTACAACCAAACAAGGATACTTATCCTCAAAAGTGATTACGTCATCTTAGTTTTTTTTAGATTTAACGATCTGTTTTGTAATGATTAAAAACACTGTTTACAATTGTTAGAACCTTCAGTAGGATCATAACTACTACACTCCCAAACAGTTCACAATTAAGAGTGTCAAGAATATCGCAAATGACCAGCAAAACATTCAGAACAGTTACATTGTGTATTACGCTTCTCACATTACTTTTAAACTTATATATTTATACGTATCCAAGTTTAAACTGTGAGAACTGTAATTGGAAACATAAATATAAAAATCATGAACAGGTACCACCAATTGAAAGGAAAATTTTAGACATTCCATATCTAGGAGATTTATACGAAACTTATATCTTGAAAGAAGACCCTGAACTATTATCACAGCAAATAACCGATGATATAAGATTATTAGCAATTGGTGATCCACAAATCAACGGTAACTGGCCATCCACTCCATACATTAAAAGACTTGATAATTTCGGTAACGATTATTATTTAGGTCATATCTATCAATTGATGAAAACTAGATTGGATCCAACGGTTGTTGTTGGAATGGGAGATTTGTTTTCATCTCAATGGATAGCCGATTCGGAATTTTATAACAGAACTAAAAGATACATGACAAGATTATTCCCAAGACCAATCGAACAAAGTTTTGCAGAATTGGATTTCATTGAAGAGCATAAAGACATCGACTGGCAAAGTTATCATCAGTGGTTCAATGAAAAACTTGGCGAAGGGTATTTCAAAAAACCGGATCATTATCATTATGATGGTGTCAAAGATTGGACTTCTGCAAATTTGACAAACGAGCCATTGTTCATTAACATTACAGGAAACCACGATATCGGTTATGGTGACACGACTTATCAACATATGGCTCGTTGGCGTAGACTATTTGGCAAGGAAAATTACTGGATTGAATATGATAATGATACTGATCATCCGTGGAGAGTTGTTGTTTTGAATTCGTTGGCGTTAGATGGCCCTTTACTTCAATCTGAATTCCAAACTTATACCTGGCAATTCATTGAAGCTTTGGAAAATAGAGATTATCATGGGTCAACTATTTTACTCACACATATCCCAATGTACAAAAGAGAAGGGTTGTGCGTTGATGGGCCAAGGGTTGAATATTATAACGCCGATAATTGCCATCCTGGTGGTGAATATAGAATTGGTTTACTTAAATCTGAAAACCATTTGCAATTTGATACTTCACAAGCTGTCATGAATGCTGTTTTCAAGAACAGCAAGTCTGGTATTATCTTAACCGGTCATGATCATGAAGGTTGTGAAAATTTCTATAATTTCCATGAACAAGACCAAGACAAAACACAGGATGGCAATGGGAAATCAAAGGGATTGTGGGTCGCTTCTAAATCCATCGACACTGATAAGTACATCAAAGAAGTTACAGTGAGATCAATAATGGGTGACTATGACGGTTCACTAGGTTTAATGACCGGTCACTTCAACAAGGAATCTGGTATCTGGGAATTTGATTACACTTTATGTCCGTTTATCGTGCAGCATGTCTGGTGGGCTACTAAAATAGGTACCATCTTGACAATCATTTTCTTACCACTTGTGATTCTGTTTTGAGAAGTTGCTGCCATCCTATTTATATATCTATCTATGTATATATCTATCTATTTATCCATCATCTAAAATATGCATTTCAAGTTAATAATGACACTGAATTTACAATAGGAGAATGCTTTACGTGGCGCACTCAACAAACGAAGAGAGAAAGCTTGTGTTCTTTTTTTAAGACTGATTATAAAAAGATTTGAAAACTTTTCACATATCTTTCTAAACAAAACTTTAAAATTCTCTTTTCTCTTTTATTAACATCGAAAGTTACCGTTCCGAACCTTGATACATGGCAATTAGTTAGCTTGAAAAGGGTGTTTGGCCAGCCTGATTTTTATTTCTTTGAAACGTCAAGAAATGGATACTGTGTCGCCTATTAATTTAGGGACCTGAATCTTCAAGAATTGAATCCTGGACTTATTGCCCAATGTTTATTAATTGTCTCAATCTTCGGACAGATGAATAGTGGTTATTTTACAATTTTTATATAGTATGCACTTTCTTTTTAAATAGTGTTTATGCTGTTTTGTGGAACCAGAACATTTTCTTTCTCTTTGATAGAGAGCTGTAGTGATTTTAGCAGGATTCATCCTTCGACTTGTAATGTTACTATGTAGAATTGATCATCTTCGTTTTCAAGTCGATAATTACCAATGACTATGAATGGATTATAAAACACTCAAAAAATAAATATATTAAAAATTAAAAATAATGTATATATGATAAAAAAACGGACTTAGAAAGTGCTAACTAAAGTTATTTAGAATTCAGAAATGGCAACAGCAACGGATTGGACGTCATCATGAGAGATAGAAACCTTAACATTCTTAACACCTGATTTAGAAGCAGCTTCCTTAGCAGAACCTGATAGAGCAACTGTTGGAGCACCCTTAGAGTCTCTTAAAATTTCGATGTCCTTTAAGGAAGCACCAGCACCCTTAGATTCAACTTCTAATGATTTGAAAACGGCTTCCTTAGCAGACCAAGTACCAGCATACGATGATCTTGGACATGGAGCTTTGTTACAGTAATCAATTTCAGAAGCAGTGAAGTTTCTGGAGATGAAGGTCTTGTTGTCAACGTTAACTGAAGCAATTAATTCAACATCAACACCAACACCCTTTGAGGAAGTTAAGCCTGAAGTTAATTTAGTCAAAACATTGGCAGTTTCAGCGGATGACTTGGAAACAAATTTGGAATCAGCTTGAATAGATTTAGCACTGTAAGTGTACTTACTGTCCTTACCTTGTTCAACTCTAACTAATGGATCCAAGTAAACCTTTTGTTCCAGTTCATCAGCATACGGAGCATGATCCTTAGCAACAAACATGGAGTTGGTGATGATAGCATTGTGCATGTATCTGTATGACTTCTTGTATCTTGATTCAACCTTAGTCTTGTAATCAAGGTATTCAGCCTTTGATAAAGCAGCAAACAAGTAATCGGCATTAACAACAATGACTTGAGCACCCTTTTGACCGAAACCGAATGAAGAGATAGAAATAGCCTTAATACCATCGGTTTGAATCGATCTTGAAGGGAATAAAATGTGTTGGAAATCTTCCAATATCTTATCAATGTTATCAGCATTTCTGTTACCTGGAACTAAACCAGATTGTAAAATTTGGATGGCACCATTTAACATCCATGAGCCAGCGGCACCCTTAGGGTGACCAGTTAAGAACTTTTGGAAAACACCGAAAACTGGGTTACCAGCGGTTCTACCCAGGTGTTCCATCATCTTATCAATGGTAGCAGACTCATTCTTATCGTTAGCCTTAGTAGATGTACCATGGAAAGAACAAACGTCCAAGTCATCAACAGTCAGGTTGAAAGTAGCCAACGAACCTCTTAACGGAGCAATTCTTGGATCGTTCTTCCAGAATTCGTTACCGAATTGTCTTTGAGCATCCTTAATTTGCTTTTCAGCTTCTCTTTGGGCTTCTTCAGTTCTTTCAGCTAAGAATTTAGCTTCGTTGAAGGTGGAATCCGATTTAGCTAATTCACTAGATTCATCCTTGATATAAGCCAATTCATCTTCTAACCATTGCTTAACTTGAACAGTTCTATTCTTGATTTGTCTAGCCCTGTATTTAATGTCTAACTTAGGAGAATTATATTGTAATGAACCGTGATGTTCTCTAGCAGTGGTCAAAATACCTTTACCTGGAGCTGGAACAGATCTACCAATCTTATCGGAAGCAGTTGAAGACATAGCTAAAACGGCGTAGATCGGAACACCCATCTTCAAAGCCATATCAGCAGTCATAATAACTTGGATACCAGCACCTTGAGCTTCCATGAAACCATTTCTGGTAGTTGTAGCAGGTCTCGACATTTCTGATGGAGTTCTACCATGAGCAAATTCATCAGCAGCATTGGAAGTGGCATTCATGTTAGCGAACTCATAAGAACCTTCTTCTTGGAAATCATCGTAACCACCAACTAAAACAATTTTAGCTTTACCGGATAGAATGGTTTCGATACCAATATCAACGGATTCTAAAGCAGTAGCACAGGCACCGGATGGAGTCTTAATTGGACCACTGGATGATAATAACAACATATTAACCCAAGCAGACATAGTGTTGACGAAAGCTTCTTGGAAGATATCATTTTGAACTGGTTGTTCCCTGTATCTGTCCTTGAACATACCTTTCAAAGCAGAAACACCACCCATACCAGAACCTGAACAGTTACCAACTTCAGAAACGTGAACGTACTTGTAGAATTCATAAGGATCGGTAACACCAGCGCTTAATAGAGCTTCAACAGTTGAAACTAAAACGAATAAAGTGATTGGATCAACTTGAGAAATAATGTCTTCTCCAATACCATAAATCTTAGCATCCCAACCAGTTGGAATCTGACCAGCAACTAATCTATCGAATCTCAAAGCCTTTGGAATATATAAAGTAGCACCCTTTAGGATTCTAACGGAATATTCTTCAGCATCGTCAACGGCAAAGATTTCGACCTTGTCACCATGTTGTAACTTGTATTGATCAGCGGTAGTTTTATCAGTGTCAAATGGATCTAAATCGTGTTGAATAACAACTTCTTGGATTAATTCCTTCTTGTTTGGATCGTAACCATGGAATAATTCAGGCTCAACCAATCTAATACCAGCGTGAGCCAAGATTTCTTCTTCGTACTTCTTCTTGATATCTTTGTCATCAACTGGTTGACCGGACTTAGCATCAACCCAACCAGTGTATTGCTTACCCTTGATTGGACCGTTTTGGTACTTAATGTAACCCATAATCCAGGCCATTTCAATGCAACCTTCTAATGAGAATTCACCATAGGCTTCCATTTCCCATCTGGTTCTGGAGTTACCCCATGGACCAACTTCAGCGAAACCGGTAACAACAATAACTCTTTCTAAGTCTAGCATACCTTCTAATTCAGGGCCCTTGGCCTTAATATCATCGTAAGATTTCAATTCTGGGAAGTCGAACTTCATGTTAGCCTTTGGATCAACTTGAACCTTGTTGAATGGAGCATCCGCACTTTCACCGTTGACAACCTTGTGTTCAATAGCGCTTTCAACACTGACAGCTTTTCTAATTTCAGAAGTTTCGTTGATATCAGTTCTTAATTTGTTGGTAAAGTCTCTCAAGTTTTCAATGAATTGTAAACCACCGTTTAAGTCAGCCATAACTGGAGCTTCTTCACATAATTGAACAACTTCAGGAGTCATTAAACCTAACAAGTTGAAAGCCATTTCCTTTTGAGAGAAAGTTCTAACACCTAATTTTTCGATACCTTCGGCAATCATGTTGTTGCCAGACATTAAACCAGTACCTCTGGTCCAACCGATAACAGCACCACAAATGGTCAAGAATGATGACCATGATTCTGAGTACCATCTGTTGAATAAGGTTTCTAAACCTAGCTTGGATTCGGAGTATAAACCATCAGAACCGAAAGTACCGTGGTTTGGAGATAAAGGTAAGATACATTGAGCTGGTCTGGTTTGAATGTTCTTAACTCTCTTTTGCTTAGCAACTTCACCTAATAATCTTAATAAGTTGGTTAACATGATTCTGTGGGCCAATTCAGATTTGGAACCAATGCTGTCAACTTCAATACCCATTTCAGGAATAGCAGCAAATGGAATAATGTAATCCAAATCCCATTCTAAACCACCCTTCTTGGCATCATCATAGATATAGTTAATTAAAGCTTCGACATCTTGCTTGGAACCTTGGTTGAATGGAACAACAACTAAAGCGGAACCAGAAGCACCAAATCTTGAGTACATAGCCTGGTAGTATTCAGTAACCTTCTTAGAGAATCTTGAAGTGGTAACAATACATTTAGCACCACCAGATAATAAGCCTTGCAAGACTTCGGCACCAATAGAGCCTGCACCAGCACCAGTGATTAATGCATACTTACCCTTGTAAGAAATACCGTTGACAGCACCTCTTTCTAAACCATCTAAGAAGGTGGCAGATGATTGTCTGTCGTAGTTCCAAGCACCCATCTTATCCTTCTTCTTCAAATGTAAGAATGGAATGGTTTCCGGTAATAAGGTTGAGGAAACTGGCTTCTTGATTTCAGAGTGTTCCTTTAGTGATGCAATTTCGTCTGTTTCAGCATCAGATTCAGAAGCGGTTTCTTCGCCCAAAACAGCCATAGTAGACTTTGAAACTTCAATTTCAGAAGCCTTGCCAACGAATGAGACTAATTGAGAGTATAGTTTTTCTAACTCGATACTGGTCTCAGTAGACGCTTGCTTGGAGATAGCCTTGTAGATTCTTGATAAATCTTCTTGAATTGTTGGTTGAATAT
This sequence comes from Ogataea degrootiae, assembly GCA_019232045.1. NCBI lineage: Eukaryota > Fungi > Ascomycota > Pichiomycetes > Pichiales > Pichiaceae > Ogataea > Ogataea degrootiae. The sequence continues at coordinate 35,191 of JAHDIT010000065.1, forward strand.
CCTTAGTAATATCACCACCTTGAGACATTTCATGAACGTATTCTTCCAACTTTCTAACAGCTGGTCTGGTAACTTCTTCGTAAACAATATTACCTTTAGCATCAACAGTAGTCTTTGGACCAGTTGGGTACGAAATATCCTTGTAAACTGGATCATGATTGAGAACTTCAATACAGTTGTCGATTAATTGTTGGCCTAAACTCTTGGCTAGTTCGTAAGTTTCGCCCTTGCCGGATGGAGTGTGATCAATGTGGTATTGCATAAATTTAATTAAAGTTGGGTTAGCTCTATTCATAATTTGAATACAATGAGTAACGGTTTCTCTATCAACTGAAGTTAACTTACCGAAAATGATATCAAAATACATGGATAAAGCATCTTGTCTAGCCCAATTCCAGTATGAATCATAAGTTCTAGCCTTTAATGGAGAGAAAACTGGCTTAATACCAGAAGCATAGAACTCACCATGCTCTTCAGCCCATAAATCTAATTCGGCTTGCAAAACCTTAGTAGCTTCCTTTTCTTTAATTAAAGATTTCTCACCCTTAGTTAAGTCTAACTTCAAGTATCTTGCTAAGGTTTCTAATTGTTGACGAGCAAGGATCTTGTGCTCCTTGGTAACAGCATCTAACGCAGCAGAATCGATAACGGCACCGCCAGCAGAACCACCAGCACCACCAGCAGAACCGCTTGATGATAATGAAATACCAGCGGCAGAAGCATACTTTTGAGCAGTCTGATCGAAGAAAGCCTTAGCTTCCGACTCAGAGGCGAAACGTTGAGCTGGCTCATTGGTTAAAGCGTATAACAAAACGGAATCTTGTCTACCTGATTGTAAACCGTAAGTTGACTGTAAATACTTTCTGGCAACACCAACAGAGAAACCACCAGGCATCTTGGACGACATTAATCTAGCAACTAAAGAAGAAGTTTGTTTACCTAAAGCACCAGAGAAAGTATCTTGGAATTGATCAGCTAACTCTTGCAATGGGGTATCTTCTGGTTTTTCAGGAGTAGAACCAAATTCCTTACCTAAATCACCTAGAATTTCATTTTGAACGGTAGACTTACCACCAACTAAATCTTTAATGGCCTTACCCATCGAAATTTCGGCTAATGATTTTTTTAACTTATGGGCAACTAAAGTGTGTAAGATCAAAGAGGCCTTAACTGGTTCATCAGTAACGTCAGCAACAGGGCCAGACGGAGCAGCAACAGGAGCGGCCACAGGAGCAGCAGCGGCGGCGGCGGCGGCTGGAGCAGGTTCAGCAGCTGGGGCAGGTTCTTCTTCAGCCATAGCAGCCAAGTCAGCAGCATCAGGAGTGTAGTAGATTTCCTTTTGATCCTTGGAGTAACAGAAGACTTGTCTTTGTAAAGACAAAGCAGCATCGTAAGATTCGTACTTGGCCTTAATGGTTCTGGAAGCCATTCCTGCTAAGGTTGGGGAAGGGCCGATTTCGACAACTCTCTCAGTGTTGTAATCTTTTAAGAAAACATCTTGGGTTTCAATCCTGAATAAATAGCGAAAAGCGAATAATGAGAAATCGTTAGTACGGTTTGAATTCTTATATAAAACGATGATAATCCGCAATTCAAAGTAATTGATTTAAGGAGCAGTAAATATGAATTGGAGCGGTACTTACCATCTAACTGGAGAGGCAAACTGATAAGCTAACAGTTCTGTTAATAAAATGTGAGATAGCTCTTGTTGAATTTCTGGTCTCATTTTGTGATTAATTAATTAAATAAAGGCAGTATTCAAACCAACAAGTGATGCAGAATCAGTATCTCTAGGAAATTGATGTATATCTAATGGGAATCACCTAGCTTTTAAAGAGTAGAAAACAAAGGAACGGTTGTTTGCAAACCTACAAAGACACAAACAGCGATTCCAAGAGTTTGGGTAAGGGAGTTCTGTTGTATTTTTCCAAAAGAAAATAAATTGTTGGTCGTTTTTACGGGCTGTGCAAAGATCTTTCGTGTTGGTTGGCGGCGCGCCTGCCATTTTCATATTGTTGGGCTGCGGTCGATTTGTTGATTATCGTTGCCATTTTACAGAGGACAACATATCGATATATATATAACACGTGAGAGACGGTCATGTGATGTAATCATCAGCTTGCACCGCCTTCTTCGTCATCAGCTGATCTCCGGCTTTGAAGCCAGCAACGGATCTCCCAATGTCCTCATAAATGGTGTATATCCATATCCTAATTACCATTTATATATAGACCGTTGTTCGAAATAAGTATCAAATAGACACACAATAATATCCAAAGCAATCACCCTCTGCTTTATAAATAACTCACCTTTTAGTGAATTCGCTGTAGTAACTGAGGCTCAAACTTGTTGGCTTTAATTTCTAATTAACAAGGCCGGGAGAATCAAACAACTCCAGTCGATGATTAACTGCGCTTTCCGTTGGAAACAAGACTCACCAGTGTTACTAAATTCGATCACATATATATTCAACTGCACCCAGTCTACCTCCGTTAGCCAATCAGACAACATCATCTATACCATATTCGGCTATAAATATTTGCAAGCTCCATTTCAAAATCCGAAAATGTTCCGAAAACGAGAGCAAGTATAGATTTGCTCGGATTTGCTCCCCCCAATTTGCTTGCCTGCTAAATCAAATCACGATCGTATTTTCTTGTGGGCAGATAAATTGGGAATAATACCGAAAATCATCAACAGCCTTCTTTCTTAACTATCATTCTCGTGTTTTCACCCTAGATTTCTTTACGAATATTAATTGCTAATCAGCTAATCAATTAATAGATTGATTATAACTTTATACGTAAAAATAATCATGTCATCTTTATCCAGATCAGGTACTTGGAAGTTATCTTCTCCAAGAGCAACCAATGCTAGTACTTTTAATGGAGAAGTTGGTAGAACCACAGATGCCCCAACTTATTCTACTGATTTAATTGATTCAAATCAGCCTGATTCAACAAACGTGTTAATTCAAAGATACGATAAATATATTTCTCTAATTAAGAATATAGAAAGTTTTACGGAAAAATATTTGAGTGTTGTTAGTTCAAGTGTCAAGAACCACGAAAAATTAAAGAGTAAGAATGCTACTGAAAGTTTACCACAATTTGAATCCGATCCAAGCAGTGATATTCCAGTTAGTGGATCTAACGCAGCAGTTAAAAAAGCTGAATCTGCTGAAGATGACTCCACTATGGATATCAATAATTTTATGGAGGCTTTAAGATTGAAAATTGATCAATTGTACAATAATTCTCAGGAAGCTGAAAATGCAATTAAATTGCAAGTTTTACCAGAATTCAAAAAGCTATCCGATGAAGTTTCTTCAAGACAAAAAGATTTCATTAACGTTAGTGGTAAAGAACAAAAAGAATTGAAAAAATTGCACAACGTTAGTGCTAAAGAGTTAACTAAACTGGATGATTCCATTCAAACTTTTGAACGTGTCTCTAACCACGGAAAGATTGATCACACGCGTGATCCATATTTAGTTAAAAGAGCGTTGTTATACTATGCTGGTGCACAAATTCAAAAGGAAAACAGCCATATTGACTTCTTGGAAACTAACGAATTATCTTTCAAAATCATGGAGAGTCAAATTTTGGAAGTTTTGAAAATGATTTTCAATACTTTATCAAATATCTTGAGTAACTATTACGGCACACAAGTTAATGTCTTCCAAGATTTGAATACTAAACTGGCTTCAATTCCAGTTGATTTAGAATGGGAAAAATTCAAATCCAAGAACGCAAACCATCTAGCTTTAACGTCATCCACGAATCCAGCAATCGAAGATGAAGTCAGAGGATTATCTTTAACCAACGGTAGTTTATCAAAACCAACTTTTGAGCCAACAAAGAATGCTTTGAAAAGAGACATTTCTGCAATCACGTTCAGAAACCAAGATCATCAATCAACTTCACCAATCCTTGAAGGTATTTTAATGAAGAAAGGTGGCACTCTTCAAAAGAAGTATACGTCAGCTTATTACGTCATTACCAGATCTCGCTATTTATTGGAATTCCCATCAAGAGCAGTTGATTCTCATCAACCATCTTTAGTTTTGTATTTACCGGAATGTTTCTTGAAAGATTTGAAGAAAAATGGTAAATTCAAGTTCATTGTTCAAGGTAAAGATTGTAGTTCAATGCTAATTAAAACTAAGAAGAATTATACATTCAAGACATCTTCAGATGATGAATTTTTAACTTGGTTCAATGTTATTAGTGAAGTTAGTGGATTAATGCTTACTAATGCAGAAATTAAAACTGCGTCATTAATCAAGAGTGATGACGAGCTTACTGATGATGAAACTTCAGTTTCACCTTCTAATTAATTGTTTATCTTACAAGAGTGTGTCTGTTTTTTTGTTATCATTTGTTTAATTCTATTTCTATTTTGCCGAACTTGGAACATGTCTAACTTGTGTAGGCTTTTCTTGTTCGCAATATTCTATCCTTCTTTATTATCTATTATATTACTTAAATTGCTCTTATTATCTAGCTTCTTTGTTCTGGGGCCAGGGTTCATTCTAAGGTTGTATACATAGTAAATTTCATGTTTCCTGGTCCTCGGTACGTCATGGCCACCTATCTCTTTCTCCTTATATAATGTTTATTCTTTCCCGCTAATATAATGATTTACTATTGTATTTTACAGCACACAATGGGAATTGAAACTAAAAATCAGATTCGTTAATTCGTACTTAAGACAACTGAGTCATACTCAGAGCAAGAAGTTGAAAAAATAAAAATGAAAAGCAATGATAGAAAGAAAATAAGAGGGAAAACAAAATGAATAAACAAATTACCAAAATAGCATAACATGTGACATATAATTGAATCAACAAATTTAATAAATTTTTTGTGACAACAGATTATGATCTAAGACAGAAAAGAGCAGCCTACAGGAATCCAAGGAACATCTTTCTCTTGACAGCCTTTTCCTTAATGACTTCACCATCTTCAGCAAATGGATCGACATCGTAGTCAGCAAAGTGTCGGTGGGAGATACCATGAACGAACAATAGATCTAATTCTTCAGGAGTTCTATCCTTGGTTTCTGGTAATCTGAACCATGCCCAAATAAAAGAGCAAGTAGCAGTACCACCATAGAAGAAACCAGTCTTGCCACCCCAACCCCAAGCGCTTTTATTAATCATATATGGGTGAAGAACACCAAAGATAATGGAAACGATATAGTAAGAGTTTCTAGCTAACGAAATGGATTTGGCTCTTAATCTCATGGATGAAGTTTCAGCAATAATTGGATAACAGATTGGGCCTAAAGTAGTGTAGAAGAAAGCAGCCCAAGCGAATAGCATACCACCTTGAGCTAGCATGACCCCATCAGAGTTAGAAGCAGCAGACATGATACCAATTACGTATAACATACCACCACATCCCAGTAAACCGACTAAATATAAAGTTCTTCTACCAACATAGGTCATAATCCAACTAGAGACTAAAACACAAACGAAACCAAGGGAAAGAATACCAACCGAAAACTTATAAGCGTTATCGGTGGAAATACCAGCTTGAAACAAGAAGTAGGTTGGAGAACCACCAAGCGATAAACCGGATAATAATTGAGCAGCATAAGTAACCATCACAATTTCAGTTCTTCTTAAATCTGGGCCCTTGAAACATTCCAAGTAAGAAGCACCCCTTTGAACTTCATCTTCAACCTCTAAAGTGTGTAATATTTCAGCAATCTTCTTTGGAGTAGAGTCGTAATTTTCTGCGATCGTTAATCTATTCAATGAACGTTCAGCCTCTTGTAACTTATTGTTTTTAACTAGCCACCATGGGGATTCGGGACAGAAAACCATGCCAACGAATAGTGGAGCTGGCCACATCCATTGCAAAGCAAATGGTAATTTATAACCTAATGAAGTAGTGTTGGAACTCATACCCTGCAAGACACCAGCAGAGATAAGTTGACCCATAACCCAAGCTAAATCAACATATACAGCAAAATAACCTCTCATTGTAGTAGGTAAAACCTCACAAGCATAACCAGGAGCGATCGTGGCAATACAACCCCATGGGATACCTAATAGCATTTCACCAGCTAATAGCATACCTAAATCAGTAGCAAAGAAGACAATAAAAATAAAAGCAACACAAGAAACTAACGCAGCCATTAACGTTTTTCTGTAACCAAATTTATCAACCAGGAAACCAGAAGAAACAGCACCGATAATACAACCAACTTGAGTGGAGTTACCAATAGCATTTTGCCATTTAACAGGGATGGCTAGACCTGTTTCGTACAAAGTACCATATCTTTCCAAGAAAGCTGGCTGGGCGTATAAAGAACCAAGTAAGACGATATCGTAACCTTCCATAACAATACAAGTTGAAACCATCATGGACCATAAACAAGCCTTCCAGTATAATCTGAAATTTTCTTTGACAGGAATAGTGTGCTGTAAATTTGTAGCTTCTTTAGCTTGTTGAATCATCTCTTTTTCTTCACCAAAGTGTCTATCTTCATATTGGGCCCCAGCATCTTCAAGATGTTCGGAATTAACCTTGATCTCGGACTCAGACTGAATTTTTTTTTCTTCTGACATCTTTATTTATTCTGGTATTATTAATACTCTTGATTAAAAGAGGAAAAGATAACCAGAGGTGTAATAGGGATAACTAAAGCATGGGGAAACAATCTTCGTATTTATATAAGTGCAAAAAAAATAAAAAATTGAAACCACTGGAGTCTTTGTCGGAGATTATTATAAAGTTAGCTGAAATAGGTAGTGATAGCGGACCCTAGATTGTGGTAGAGGACGTTAGATTGTGGGGTACTTCGTAACCTATGACTTACTTACTGAGTGGTGGGGAAGATGCATATGAACAATGTAAGGAACAATAGAGAGAATAATCGGAAGGAAACAAAACAAAAGGGGATCGACACCAAAATTGGCGGAAAACAAACGGGGGAGAGCGTTATTTTCGGGGACAACATAACCCCAGACCAGGAACCAAACGTCTTGGATTATTCTGGGGGAGAGGGGAACCATATTGTGAGAGAAATAACTTGAGTATTTTCCATTTGGCTCAAGATGACGCATGTACTACTACCACTATGGGAATAAGAAATTTTGTCAATTCCTGTGGTCGTGGATGGCCCATGATCCTACCAGGATTATGGTGTAGATCAGTTGGCATCATTCCCTGTTAAACAGCAGGGGGTTATCTTGCTTTCAGAAGCTGGAATTTCAGTTGACCCAATATGGATACCATTCCTACTTTTGAACCTGTCTGAATAATAAGGTGACTTTGATTTTTTTGTTTGTCTGTTTGAAGAAACGAATGAATGATTCTGTGGTTGTATTGCCATTCAAAGAGCAAGCAAGAATGATTATACTTTATAATGAAAAATAACGTCTGTCATACGAAACTAGATACTGGTCTCGTTACTTTGTACTGAATAATAAGGAGGATATAAAGAGATTGGATATTACCAGTCTTGGTAACTATCGCGTGGTTTAATAGTGAAGAATGCATGGATTTTGGTTGGGATGTTGAGTTTGGTGTATCGACTTGCCCCCTTCTTGTACGTTTGCTTCGGTAATAGACTCATTACATGCAGCCCAACAAACAAACAAAGGATTGAGCTGTTTACATTGCAAACGAATTACGTTAGACGTCCAAGTTTGCTTCTGTGTTTTTATATTTTAGAGTTGGAGTATGGTAGATTTTGTTTGTGGTTTTATTGGGTTCATTATGGGCAACGCTTCCTCCTCTATGGCAACTGATACCTTTAAATTACTGCTGCAACTATCCTCGTTTTGAAACTTTATTCTGTATGTGTAGCCTAACTGAAGAAGGGGGTCTGTCGTAGATAGTGCAAGCAAATCAAATGCTTCGACTTGCACCGTTTGGCTACTTCATCCATCAACTGATGAGGATCAAGTAGATAACCGTTTTTGGAAGCAGAACACTTTGAAACGACTCTATGCCCTAGATCATATTTCTAATATCCATTAGTTTAAAATGCTTCATAAGTCATGATTACATTTTTAACCGATTCAGTTGTATTATGGATGCAAGGTGGACTAAATACGCCGGAAACAGTTCCAGGAACGTCAGTGTACAGGACTAGATATATGGGGAGCCATTGTTCAATGACGTTTTGATAGTTCAAAAATTTAAATATTGAAATATTAATTAATTAATATCAATTATATTTTGAAAATGATTTAAAGAACAAAATTATGAATTTCAAAAATGAGTAAGTTTACTGAATTAGGAGATAGAAATGATGGCTATACATTAATTTATTTGTCTTCAGCAAGCCAAACTCTGAAGTATTCACCACCGTTAACATTACCAGTAACAAAGTATGGAACAAGTGAAGCCTTCTTACCGTTCAATTCAGTTTCTAAAGAGACGAATTCACAACCCTTAATCTCCTTTTGAACTTCAGTGAAAGTGGTCTTTTCAGTGATCTTAGCGTCATCAACAGCTTTTTCGCCTTCACCAGCATAGCCAGAGTTTTCTAAAGCATAAACAAATGGACCTCTCTCAACAGCTAAACAACCTTCATTAGCTTTAACCTTTGGATCTGGCTTAATAATCTTGGTTTCGAGCTCAAAGGCAAGGGTAATAGTCTCGTGATTGTATTGCTTCTTTGGGAAGTGAATGTAACCATCTTCATGTAGTTTAGTACCGGAAATGGAAACTTTGTAAGCTGAATCAGGCTTTCTAATGGCAAATTCTATTGGTTTGGTTGTGGAGAGAGTGACAGTTAAACCACCCTTCATAGGGTAGTCCGTCCTGATAGCTAAATTAATGGTATCGTTCTTTAAAACAGTACCAATAAACATGTTAACAGCTACAAGATCTTCTTTTTCAGTAATGACATAACTTTCTAAAGAGTTGAATAACTTGGAAACGTTTGGTGGGCAACAAGAACACTCAAACCATTCACTTCTCTTCTTGTCACAACCAACGATTGGTTGATCGTAGTAGAAAGCTTTGCCATCAATGGAGATACCACATAAGATATCGTTGTATAAAGCTCTTTCCATAACTTGAGCAACTTCAAGGTTTAATTCATCCAATAGCATTCTCTTACCTAGGAATAAGATGGCGATTGAAGCACAGGTTTCATCGTAACAATCCCATCTTAAGTCATATTTTTCACCAAAACCTTCCCATTCTTTGATAGAGCCAATACCCCCAATGATATGCATCTTGGTATCAACCATATCCCTCCATAGAGCAGTAACGGTATCCTTCAATTCCTTATCATGAGTAATGTTGTATAAACCTTGAACACCAGCAAGTAGGTAAACAGCACGAACTGAGTGGCCTAAAATTTCTCTCTGGTTCTTGATTAAGTCATGAGCTTGCATGTACCAGAAGGATCTTAATTCAGGGAATGGAACATCAACTGGATTAACTTTACCAACTGGGAATTTTTCAATTGATTCAATATCCTTACCGCCTCTCTTGATGCCTTCTTCAACATAATATTGACCTTGGTTAGCACCCCTTTCATCAATGAAATATTGTAATAAATCTTGATACTTCTTTTCGTTCCTAACTTCAAGTAATCTAACTAAAGCTAATTCAATCTCAGGATGGCCTGGATAACCCTTGGTTTGTAATTTACCTGGACCAAAAGTACAGGAAATGTAATCCATGTAACGGCACATACAGTCTAATAATCTGACTGAGCCAGTAGCTTCGTAGTGACTGACAGCAAATTCTAGTAAGTGACCAGCACAGTACAACTCGTGTTCAACGGCCAAATTCTTCCATCTTCCCTTTGGCTTGACAGTAGTGAAGTAAGAGTTGATGTAACCATCTGGCTGCTGGGCTTCAACAACCATAGTAACAGCATCTTCAATCCAATCCATAAATTGCTTGTATTCAGGAGATGATTTGTCAGTAATGTATTTCAAGCCGTTACAAACACCTTCAGTGAATTTAGCTAAATCAGAATCCCAAAAGATGTGTGGTTTAATTTCAGTGTCTTTAGCTTCATCATATTGCAATCTTAGGAAGTCCCATCTACCAGTTTGTTTCATTTGAGAGTACATTGATGGTAATGTTGAGGTTCTGGTAACTTCTAATCTCTTGTTCCAGAACTTATCATCAATTTTGGAAGCTGTAGTTGCCATTTTGAATAATTTATTTGTTCTATCTTAGATACTTCTATAGAATTCAATTGAATTGAAAAATTATTCAAAGTATTAGTATCAAACGAATAGAGAATACATGGCACGAAATACAACAACAAGGAAAAAGAAGAAATCAACCAGATTTTATGTTTGATAATTATTTTCAAAGACAAAAAGCAATTCTCCGAAGATCCAAAAAAGCTCAATTTCCCCATATTAAGTATCTTATCCATGCAGAAAGAATTCTCCAGCCCAAAAGCTATTACTAAAAACCTGTTCCAAGACCAAGTGCAAACTTGCTTGGTGTGTGTATAAGTGGATGTACTCAATAAATCAACTTTGTTGTTTCTCGTACACAATAAATCACTTTGTTGGAAGCCCCTGAGCTGGATTATGGCTGTGCGGTTGTTAGTGGAGGACAAATCAATCTACAGACTGGATTATTTCCGGATACCTTCTTAATAGTGGGGAAGGGCCGCAGCTACTCAATTGAGACGTCAGTAAAAGAGTTTTCCGCCTCCCGAATATTCAGAGGCAAACCGATAGTTAAGAATGAACTTGTTTTAAAACATATAGTTAAGAACTTACAACGTTCAGCTTCAGACAAATGACCAAAGATAAAGAATAATGTGGGTTAAGTAACCAAGTAATTATGCTAAAATTATGCATTTCACCCTAACCTGATAATCAATACACAAGGATAGAGCTTAACATAATCGGAGCTAAGTAAATAAATATTTAGGGGAGATAGATATGTATGGATTCGTAAACCATGACGAAGTTGAATGCGTACAGAATAATGGTTACTGAGGTGAGACGAGTACAAGAGCCTTGAAGTTGAAGATACCCCGTAGTACACCAGACGGAAAGGGGAAACTCAATTTATCAAATTTTTTTTCAACCGTTTGTCGGGCTGGCTGAATTGAGACTTTGAAACCGTTAATTATGACTATGCGGAGGGTTTCATGAATGGATCAAATGAAAATTTCCATGATTCTTGTAGGGATTTTCCAGGTGGAGTCTCGTAGTGAGTAGTTTTAATTGAAGAGAAGAGGTGCTCCCCTTCAACTACGAGTTGCTTCTATCGGAGAGACTGTGTCCTACGGAGACGTGGCCAAAGTCGCTGACCAAGTCCCTTTGGAGGGTGCAATGTTGGATGATATAAAATATCGAAGCATATATATGTCTGAAATTCGATGACACTTTCCGAATTATGGGGAATGGTTGAAGATTTTCAAAATGTGCTGTTTTGTAATGTGAAGCTAAGTCCTTCTGTCCCGGTGGTTCTTTGAATACATGGAACTCAAGGAATCAATTTAGTTGAGTATCCTTGTCTCACTGTATACATAGATTACATAGGTTTTAGTGCCACTAGTGAGTTGTCAATATATTGACATTGTATCTGGTCCGAGACGGATTCTAGATTGTGGAGTGGTAGTGTGCTGGGAACATCACCCGATTAGGCAGGACAATAACAATGGCCATACCTCATCACCAAAGTACTCCACAGGTTTACCCCAGTTTATTTTCATGGTATTTGCTCAGCACTTCCACTTGCAGAAGCAACCTTCCATTCTCTGCACCTATAATAGTTTGCCTCAGTTGTGCGGTTGTGGTTCATGTAATTTCCTGGTGGTGCTGATTATGCGGTTCTCTATACTCCGTGACAAGATTGGCCAAGTAATGAGCACTTTTGGAATTATTCAGCTTCCTCTATAAACTTGTTTGTTATCATGTTCGACATTTGCCAGTTTATAAATAATTCTACAACTCGACTTTCCAACCCCTGATCTTTTTTCGTCGGTACAGTTTTATCTTCTTCTTCTTCTTCCTCCTCCTATCAAGTCGTTCATCTTTTTTAGTTATTTTAACAAGATCAATTCATTTAGTGACAGAATTTCCAAAAAGAACGTAAAATGTCTGCATCAAATCAAACTATCTCAGAGGTGGAATCTTTATCTCACTCCGAAATCAGAATTGACTTAAACCGTACCATTGCTCCGGTTGATACCAGGATTTACTCTGGTTTCATTGAACATTTAGGGAGATGCATCTACGGTGGTATCGTTGATTACGATAACGAAGACAAGACCAACGTCAATGAAAAAGGTTACAGAGTCGATGTCGCTGATGCCATCAAGGACTTAGAAATGCCAGTTGTTAGATGGCCAGGTGGAAATTTCGTTTCTAACTACCACTGGATGGATGCCATTGGACCATTATCAGAAAGAAAAGTAAGACCTGAATTAGCTTGGTCTTCAGAAAAGAAGAAGTTTGAGGAACCAAACACTTTCGGTACTGACGAATTCTTACAATACTGTGAAGATTACAATTTTGAACCATACTTATGTTTAAACATGGGTACCGGTACCTTGGATGAAGCTCTTGCTTGGGTTGAATATTGTAACGGGGATGGTAACACTTACTACGCTAATTTAAGAAGGAAGAATGGTAGAGATAAGCCATGGGGTGTTAAGTATTGGGGTTTGGGTAACGAAATGTGGGGTGAATGGCAAATTTGTGCTAGATCGAAGGAAGACTATGCTAACTTAGCCTTTGAATGGTCAAAAGCTATCAAAATTTTAGACAGGAACGTTCAATTGGTTTCCTGTGGTTGTACTGGTTACAATGCTGAATGGGATTATCACGTTATCATGAAACTTGCCAAGATTGTTGACTTCCACAGTATCCACATTTATACATCTTCAAAGGACTACTACAAGAACGTTACCAGTGTTGCTGCTGCTGAACAAGCCATTCAAATCACTTCCAAGTTAATTGATCTAGCTACTATCAACTACCCATCCACTTCTACTTCGGTTGACGGTGCGGTTACTGAGAAACCACCAATCAAGATTTGTTTCGATGAATGGAACGTTTGGGATCCAGTTAGAGCTGATGGTTCAATCGGTTGTGAAGAACAATATACTTTATCAGATGCTCTTGCAGTCGGTTCATGGTTGAACGTTTTCATTAGACAATGCCAAGCTTTAGGTATGTGTAACATTGCTCAATTGGTTAACGTTATTGCTCCAATTATGGCTAACCAAAGTTCTATGTTCTTGCAAACAACTTACCACCCATTAAGATTATTTTCTAAGTACATGAAGAACGGTGACTCGTTAAACTTGCACGTTAAAACCCCATTATACAAAGGTGCCACCGGTAACGATTGGGACCGTAACTTAGAATGGGCTACTACCACCGACAAGAAGATCACCATGTTAGATACTTCTGCCATTATCAAGACCGATACTGATGTTACTACTGTCTTCTTAGCTGTTGTTAACAGAAGTAAGGATGACGACGCTACTACCTCCATCTTATTCAACGAAGAAGCTGGTAAGGTTAAGGAAATCTACGAATGGGAAGTTTACCACGATGATGTTGAAGCCACTAACACTTATGAAAACCCAGATGTTGTTGGAACCACTGAAGGTCCTGTTCCTGTTGCTGGTGATTCTAACAAGGTTAAGTTGAACTTCAAGAAGCATTCTTTCAAGTTGGTCAAGTTTGTGTTAGCCTAGGGAGGTCTGTAGATTATGTTGTGTTTTTCTGGCATTCGTTTGTTCTGTTTTGTACATTTTATAGTTCATATCCTTTCCTCCACTTCTCCTCATAATTCATTTGCTGGTTGAAAAAAACAATTAACCAGTCTTATTTTCATTTTTCCCCCCTCTTGTTCCATAAAGTCATAGGATCCAATTAGTATAGTGTTGGTGAAAATTGATCTGGTGTCCAAGTTGAGAGGTCGACATAAAAACAGAGGATGTTGAGTAAAAGCTAATACAACTGTAACTTGTAAGGACGTGACGTGCTTGATAACATATGACAACGAGTTAACCCTCCACCCTGGTATAATATCAGGTTTCGCACGACATTTTTCCCTGTTGAAGAACAGTCGAAAAATTTTCTAAGCTTTGAATCGAAATTAATTTCAAGCTTTCCTTTCTTCTTCCTCTTCCTTTCTTTCTAAATAATCATCTTTAATTACGTGATTCTTTCTTCGTTTACAATATTAACAGAATTAAGAACTCAACTTTGATTAAAGAAACATAGATCAATTGGTTAATGCCCATTTATTTTGAAACAAAGATAGGGAAACAAAGATAGGAAAACTAACTTGCCCACTTTGTGACATGGAAGGTTCCACGGGTTAGTCTTCTTGTCTTTGAAATCAATATTCAAACGAAAACATATCAAATTTGAAATCAAGTTCCATTATTGGTCATTATTAGCTTCTTTGATAACTGTTTTATCAAGACCCCAACGCGTATGCCTTCGCGTTTAGCCTATTATTTATATATAACTCTATGAAGCACTTTACGGTATGGATTAGGGTAGAATATATTTAAACTGTCTATGGTTTATGCAGAACACTTTCGCGTTGGAAGATTAATACCTTCTTAAGTTTCTTTCTTGTAAAGAAGGCCAAGACGAAAACTTGTGCTGCTCCTCGGAGATTTGCAGATTTCGGTAGTCTTTTTCATCTTTTGATTGAAACTGGGTTGGTAAGGACGACTCCACCCTGTTTAGACGAACTTGATGTCTTTGTAGGACTTAATCACCCTCCTAAATTTTACATGTATTTGATTATTTTAATCTTTGTATACTTTTTTATAAAGAGAGTTTAATATTAGTACAGTGGTTGTAAGCTGGCCGATCAAAGACTGGGATTGAACTCTCGGATCCCAGGTCTTGTTAAAAGGAAAAAGAAGTTTAGTTTTTATTTCATATTTCATCCGTGAGTCGGATAAAGCACATCAAATCTGTGGTACTCGGATATCATCTTCATATTTTCATTGTATGCATGTAAATATAGGAATGGATTAGAAGCCCTGGAAAGCGGGCAGGGAACGATCACCAGGACTAGAATCCACTTATCGTTGAGCGGTTGTTTAAAGTGTCCAGAACTGTGTACCTATTACATGCGCCACCTAGTAGTTTAGAAGTGGCGTTGCTAGGGATGTCTGTTCCTGCTGTACCGCACAACTTGAATTATAACCATGTGTGCCTTACTATTAATCGGTTCTTTAAGGACTATTGTACCGGGCTATCATATGTATATATGATGACGGTGATGATGTTGTTGTTGTTGTTGTTGACGAAGTTATAGTATAGTAGTTGGTTAACCCGTACCATGAGATTGCTGGCATCTAGGAAAAACACAAACACGCGCTCTGCCTGTAACTTCTTCCAGGAAGATCCTCCTTGTACCAGAGCCAACAGAACACCTACCACCACTCATTCAGGGGAGTTTCTTATGTATATTGATGGTCGCGGAATGGCAACAACTATTTCCCTATTGGGTAAACTTAGTGTGGCTTGTTAGAAAAGCTTTTTTTAGATTATTTTTTGCAAGGGAAGGGTGCACTGCTCAGCACAGAACAAATAATATACAACTCCAACACCAAACAATTTATCTACGTAGAAAACACTTCTTTGTCCTTTGTTTCTAACTTGTCGTTATACATCCCAATCTATTCAACCATTGATACTCCAAATTCAAATATCAACTTCAAATGAGCAACGTATGTTTGATTTTTTAGCATCTCCCTACGAACTCATCGGCTGTCATACGATACACAGGAATTGTATTACAAAAAACTGAATCGTACATCCGTGGCGTGTCTTCATATCTATCGATAGTTCTATGAAACCTTCGTATGAAGATTACGCTACGTTAAGGTTAGGTCTCATAGATATTCATATGAAATACGATTGTTTTTGATGCGCTTTTACGACAATTAATCCTTTCCACACATTTTTCCATACATTTTTTACTGACACTAATATTGATTTTACCATAATATAGTACGATAACCCATACGCTACTGGTGAAGGTAACCCTTACGAGTCCCAAGCTGGTGCTTACGAAATGAATTCTGGTGCTAACTCCAACCAATTCTTTTCCCAAATTCAAATCATTAAGGATGACTTGGTTGACTACAACGATTTAATCGAAAGACTTGAAAGACTCCAACTTGATTCATTAAACGCCATTGGTTCTGAAGAAATCGGTTCTTTACAAAGACAAATCGATAACACCAACAACAATATCAGTGACCTACAAAAAAATACCATAAAACCAAAGTTACAACAATTATATAAGACTTGTGGCACTGATACTGACAAGCAAAAGCAAGCTGAAAACTTAACTTCACAGTTCAGATCATCAATTACTAGATTAGCCAACATTGAAGACAGTTACCGTCAATCAAACAAACAAAAGGCTATCAACCAATTCAAAATCGTCAACCCGGAGGCTACTTACGATGAAGCTGCAGAATTTGTTAACACCTCAGGCGATCAACAGGTGTTGGATAATGCCATTAGAATGTCAAGCAGAAAGGGTGAAAGTATGACGGTTCTTCAAGAAGTTCAAGCCAGACATATGGAAGTTGAAAGAACTGAAAGACTAGCTGCTGAATTAAACCAATTATTTAACGATTTACAGGAATTAGTCTTTGAGCAAGATATCATGTTTGAAACTATCAACGAAAACGTTGTTGATGCTCAAGATCATGTTGAAAGAGGTGATGCCAATGTCATCAAAGCTAGAGACCATGCTAAGAAGGGTAGAAGACTTAGATGGATCATCTTCTGGATTATTGTTGTTATTATTTGTGCTATTGTTGGCGGTGTTGTTGGTGGTGTTGTCGGTTCTAGGCACTAATTTTGAATCAATTTTAAAAATCTATAATGTTAAGATCAAAATGTATTTATATTTTTATTTTGAATCTTGAATTTGAGTGGTTGGCTGACGTGACCAAAAAATAACATTCATCTGGCTTGTTGTTTCGCCTATTAGACTTTGTTTTGTATTATTTTGCTAATTTGATTTTTTTGGTCAAAGATGGACGTTTGGACCTTCTTATGAAAAGTAAACATGAAGCCGCTACTGTTTGTTTTGTTTGTTTTTTCTTTAGGCTCTGAAAAGGTTGATTAGAGTTATATATTTTATTTTGTTTTATTTTACTTTACTTTATTTTATTTTATTGTTATCTATTTGTCCTCACCTAATTGTTATCTCATTTGTTAACTAATTTTAATGTTTTAAAATACTCTTTTTACTTTTAATGTCTTTGTAAATACAAAATGATGCTGATAAACAAAAAATAATTTCCTTTTGGGTTACAACTATTAAGCAGGCACTGCAAAGAATTTATATCGAAATTTTTCTTTCTTTTAGATGCTAGTGTAGTTTAACTGTTTGTTGTCTTGCAAAGAAGTATAGAGAGGCAAAACTTGGTATAGCATTAGACGCTTAGTCACCTTGAACAGCCATCACTTGAGTTTTTTAAGTCGCTACTTCCCACTTCTTCCTCTTCCCAAATGGCGATGTTTTACTAGATTCCATAGATCTTATATCCTTTTCTATTTGAGTGGTTATTATTTTTTATGACCAGTAAGTATCACACTTTGAGTTTATCAACCCAATCCAATATGCAAACTTCGTATTGTATGAAACATTGGCGTTCAAAGTATAATCCCAAATCGAACCATGTCTTCAAGGCGGTGAAAGGATCTTCTGACAGGAAGAAAAAAAAATCCGTATCTGGTTTGTAAATAGTACGATTTTATTTTTCACCTATTTGAGGAAATGACCTTTTATGACAGCTTAAACTTCTTTTACCAGATTCTAAACATCTCGATCTTTTTGAGACACTTTAGTTTTGCTTATATTTAAACACAGGAGCAATATGCCACACGAATCAACTGTCCCTATGAAGAGATCAAACTCCTTGTCAACTTCTGAAGACAAGGTGTCAAATAAGAAGACATCGTCTATTATAACTATCAAACAAACTCCAGAAGAGGAAAAAAAGGCAAGGGAATTTTTCCAACAACATATATTTGACGAAACTTATAAAGAAAACCTAAAGAAGTCAGTGTCAGATTCTCAACCTTACAGATGGGGTACCATTAAAGAATTGATTGACGATGAATTACTGCGTAACGTTAGAAAAGAAATTATGTCCGAAATCAGTTTCACAAAGAAAGAAACCGACATCTATAAAGTTTATCAAAGTGGCGATTTAGCAAATCTTTCCGGAATGTCTCTTGAAGACTTATCAAGATTACCAAGTTTGTATAAATTAAGATCAGCTATCTATTCACAAATTTTCAGGGACTATATCTCTCATGTCACTGGCTGTGGTAAATTAAGTGGCATCAAAACCGACATGAGTATCAATACTTATACCAAAGGTTGCCATCTATTGACTCATGATGATGTTATTGGTTCAAGAAGAGTCAGTTTTATTTTATACTTACCCGAGCCAGGCAAGATCTGGAAACCTCATTACGGAGGCTCATTGCGTTTATTCGATTCTGTTGTCCCAAACGTTCCTAAATCCGATGTTCATTGTAAATTAACTCCTCAGTTCAACCAAATTGCATTCTTCACCGTTCAACCAGGCTTATCATTCCATGATGTCGAGGAGGTCAGGGTTGAAAAACAAAGATTATCCATTCAAGGTTGGTTCCATATCCCACAACAAGGCGAAGATGGGTTTGTGCCTGGTGAACAAGAAAGAACTGAAGCTAAATCTACTTTACAGCAACTTGAATCCAAAGAATTGAAAGAGTACGATTTCCCAAAAGTCCAATTCAATGAAATTTCTGAACTCGAACAAAAAGAACTGTCGATGACAACTGAAAACAATGATATTGAACTGACCACCAAAGACTTGAATTATTTGAGTGAATTCATGAATCCATCATTGGTGATTCCATCCTCAATTAGCAGACTAAAACAAATTTTCATCGTAGAATCGGTTGTTGATATCCCTAATTTTCTTAACGGCAAATACAGTTCTTTACTTAAAAAGCAAATGAAAACATTAGAGCTAAATGAATATCCACCAATGCCCCAAAGTCAAGCTGAAGTTACATTCCCTTGGAAGCTTGCCGTTCCTCCGCATAAGCAAAGATACATGTACATTGATGGGAATCAAGAACAATCAATTTCTACTGCAGAAGAAATCTACACCACAAACCAGTTAAAAGCTCAAGAATTACCTAATTTCCAACTTACTTCTCAACTAACAAATTTGCTTTCGAAACTATCATCAATTCCGGAAACTGAATTACAAGACAATTCATCCTTGGCGACTATTCATGAAGTGACTGTTAAATTAACGAATTTGGCTTCTTTTCTAAAAAGTCTGCCTTTCAAGAAATGGTTGTTTAATGTTACAAGCCTTACTGTTGTAAAAGACCAATTGTTGATAAGACGTTTCAGACCGGGCCAAGATTTCATATTGGCTACAAAATTGGAAGAAAATATAGGAGAAGGATTATTAGAGGGTGTTTTGGAAGCTACTTTGAACTTAACTCCCTCTACTGGATGGGAAAGTGGTGAACTTGGTGGCTATGAATTATGTATGATTAATGATGATGATGATGAGGAAGAAGGAAAAGAAAAGCATGACGACAAGGAGGCTCGAATCGTTGAAATGAATGCATTCAATGAGGATGAAGCCGCTATTTACAAGTCATCGGATAAGAACGATTCTGTTGTGTACGAGTCACAAGCATGCTGGAATAAGTTAAGTTTGATGTTTAGAGATGAAAGTGTTTTAAAATTTGTCAAGTATGTAAGCTTTGATGCCAGTGGGTCTAGGTGGGATATCAACTGCTCTTGGAAATGTAAAGACGAAGATGAAGAAGAGGAAGGAGAAGTGCAAGAATAAGTATGTACATATGTACAGTGTTACATAAAAATGATCAAGCGACCGAATAACCTTGTACCAAAGATCAAGTAGACATAGAGAGAGAATTACCAAATTCGGATTTCAGTGTTGCACACGACTTTTCAAAAAAATTTGCAGGTATTTTCTTTTTTTTTTCCTACTTGCATCGGTGACATAACATAGTAGTTGATGGATAATAATGGTACCAGAGGAGATCGTGTTTCCCGTTTACTTTGCCTACTAGGGATAAAAAATTAGTCATACAGTAGCTAAAACTTTATGTTAAAATATTTATCGATAAATACCCCATTGAAAAGCTTTAAGCAAACGTCGAAAAATCCATCGTTAGTCTCTATAATAAACAAATCTGTTGCATTAGCATTAACTTCATCACTAGCATCATCATCAAGAAGTTTTACAAATACTACAAGCGTTAATAGACTTATAAAAGGTTACTCTGAGAAATATATTCCAAAAGCAAGAATTCCAATTATGTCCGGGACCATTGAAACCTTAACTTCATCCTTATCGAACTTGAACTTGCAAGTTCCACCGGCCATTGAGGGTTCATTCCCAGAATCTAATACTGTTGATTTATGCAGAAACTTCATTGCTGATCAATTATCAACTTTGGCAAACGTTGACAAAACTTTAGCTTACAATTGTTTAGAATGGTCATCTGTTTTAGAAAACGGTGATTTAATAGTTCCATTACCAAGATTAAGATTAAAGGGTAACTTGGATCAAACGGCAATTGACATTGCTGAAAAATTCGAATTAGGAGGTTACTTAGACAAAGTGGTTCCAAAGGGTAAATTTTTACAATTCTACTTCAACCCACAATTCTTATTAAAGTTTGTTACTAAGGATGTTTTAACTAGAACTTCAGATTACGGTGCATCTCCGTTAGGTAAAAACAAGAAAATCATTGTTGAATTCTCATCTCCAAACATTGCCAAGCCATTCCATGCTGGTCATTTAAGATCCACTATTATTGGCGGTTTCTTATCCAACTTGTACGAAAAATTAGGCTGGGACGTTGTTAGAATGAACTACTTGGGTGATTGGGGTAAACAATTCGGTTTGTTAGCCGTCGGTTTCGATAGATACGGTTCTGAAGCTCAATTAGAAGAAGATCCAATTCATCATTTATTCGAAGTTTACGTTAAAGTCAACGAAGATATCAGAAAGGAACAAGAAGCTGCTGAAGCATCTGGTGTTCCTATGGAAGAAGCCACTTCCACTGATGGTAAAGCGAGAGCTTTCTTCAAGGGTATGGAACAAGGGGATGAGAAGTCAATTGCCTTATGGAAGAGGTTCAGAGATCTATCTATTGCTAAGTACATTGATACATACGCTAGATTAAATATTACTTATGATGTTTACTCTGGTGAATCTCAAGTCAGTCAAAGTGTGATGGATGATGTCACCAAGGTGTTGAAAGAAAAAGAACTGGTTACTGAAGACAGAGGTGCCCTACTAGTTGACTTGAAAAATTTCGGCGAAAAAAAGTTAGGCAAAGTTTTAGTTCAAAAGACCGATGGTACTTCATTGTACTTAACCAGAGATTTAGGTACTGCTACTGAACGTAAGGAAGTTTATAAATTTGATAAGATGATTTACGTTATTGCCTCTCAGCAAGATTTACATACCAAGCAATTCTTCAAGATTTTAGAGCTTATGGGTAACAAATGGGCTAAGGATGAATTGATACACGTTAACTTTGGTATGGTTTTAGGTATGTCCACTAGAAAGGGTACCGTTGTCTTCTTAGATGATATCCTAGAGGCTACCAAGAACCAAATGTTGGAAATTATGAAGCAGAATACAGATAAATTTGCTCAAGTTGAAGACCCTGAAAAGGTTGCCGATTTAGTTGGTATCTCTGCCATCATGATCCAAGATATGCAATCCAAAAGAATTAATAACTATGAGTTCAGCTGGCAAAGAATGTTTTCTTCTGAAGGAGATACTGGTCCTTACTTACAATACGCTCACTCCAGATTAAGATCCATTGAAAGAAACTGTGATGTTGAACCAGAAGAGTTATTACATGCTAACATGTCGTTAGATAACTTGGTTGGTTCCGAAGAAGCTTTAAAATCGCAAGGCTTATCTGAAGAAGAACTAACGAAGAAATTGGCGCAATTGAGTAACCAAACTGAAAAGGTTCAAGCTTTGGTCAGAGTTTTAGCATCATACCCAGATACCTTAAGGTACGCTTCTAAGAATCATGAACCATCCACTATCGTTACATACTTGTTTAAGCTGACACACCAATTCTCTTCTACCTATAAGGTTTTAAGAGTTATGGGAGAAGAAAAGGATGTCTTGTTAGCTAGATTGGCCTTGTTCTCGGCAGTTAGACAAGTGTTGAATAACGGTTTGAAGTTGTTAGGCATCACTCCTGTTGATAGAATGTAAGTTTTTCTGTTTATCTTTATCTTCTCAGCCTTCCCTTAATTCATGTTTAATAGTTTGTTCATAAATCATAATAGTACATGTTGTATTATCACCCCATCTCCTCGGTGTGCCCCTCCCCAGTGTCAACTACTAGCACAGCCCGGCATTCAGATCCGTGCAAGTTAGTCTATTTGGCATGAGAACAGGAACAGAGAGGGGCCTCGTGACCATCCATCTCTGTCTCCCATCTCGTCGGTTTTGGTGCTCGTATCTTTGTGTATTTGTAAATATTTATATATATATATCTGTGTATATACTATCACTACCTTTATTTGAATCGATTCCTTTATTGTGCTCTTCCGTACTCTTTTGTTACATGCGGAAGAAAACAACCCCATTACTAAGACCAGGCCCCCCATTACTAACAGCCTCGCTGCTTAGTCAAAATTTATCAAGCCTCCAAAACAAAAAACTTCCCCAGAGCTCGCTATTTTCCAAAAAAGTTTTCCAGTTTACTCCAATCAATCAGATAGAGTTGAATTTATCTGTAGCTCTAGTATCTCCAACTTTTTCATCTTGATCAGTTTATCGGGTTGCCTAGTTGTTACTCGCCACTTTTGAAGATACAGTTATAGAAACATATATACAACCATGTCCGAATTCAAGTTCTGTCCAATACCCGAAGCATTAGAAGCATTCAGTAAGTATATCTGCGTCTCGGCATTTAACCGACACTCATTTGTCATTTCAGTAGTTTTACTAACATAGTTATTGATCTTTTGATCTAAATGCTGATTCTTGTTTCAGAAAACGGTGAATTCTTAGTTGTCATGGACGACGAAGATAGAGAAAATGAAGGTGACCTAATTATTGCCGCTCAACATATGACTCAAGAAAAGATGGCTTTCTTGGTGAAACATTCTTCTGGTTACGTTTGTGTACCACTTTCTTCAGAAAGGGCAGACAAACTTGAATTACCAATGATGTTACAAACACAAACGGATAGACACGGCACTGCATACACTATAACAGTTGATTACAGAGAGGGTACCACTACTGGTATATCAGCATATGACAGGGCTTTAACTTCTGCTCAATTGGCTAACCCAGCTAGTAAACCTGATGACTTCATGAGACCAGGTCATATTTGTCCGCTAAGAGCCAAACCTGGTTTACTAAGAGCCAGAGTTGGTCATACAGAAGCTGGTGTTCAATTATGTGAGTTGACTGGCCTGGAACCTGCTGCTGCTATTTGTGAGTTGGTCAATGATGATGATGGATTAATGATGAGACTGCCACAATGTCATGCCTTTACTGAAAAGTTTGGATTGAAATTGATTTGTATTAAACATTTGATTGACTACATGGATGAAAACAATTTGTAAGAGTTGTAATTGGCGTTTGTTCCTGTCATATTTGTCTAACCTTTCAGTGGGATCCGGTTTACCATCTTTTGTTATTGTTAATGTCACTTCCTTCGAATTGGACAATGTTGATTTACTATCCTGTTTGATACTACGAGCAACTCGCCAACAGTTTACAGAGAAATCCATCATTTTTCGTTCTATTTATCTATCTATATATTTATTTATATATTTATTTATATAATAGTTTATATCATTTTTGTAATTTTTACGATTTTTAAGGTAGCAGTACTTTGTAATTCAGATAAAAGAATTTTCTTTGGATCAAGCATTTGCTTTAAGATCTGAAGACGATTCAAAATCAAAGTGACTTCATCCATCATATCATCATCGTCATCATTATCAGCTGAAATCATAAGAACCAACACAGCCACATTCATCAGCCGCGATTTAAGGTGGCAAATTATCCTCATAGAGATTTAAATGCTTACTGCAAAGGGCAGGTATTTTAGATAACTGATTATCTGTTTCGAATCTTTAATAGCTAGCAACTTCTTGATAAGCTACTAATACTATCATTGTTTACATAAAAAACTGTATATAACAAAATGAACAGATTATTTGGTTCCAAGAGCACGCAGCCGAAAGCATCTTTAAACGATGCAATGAACAACATTGATGAAAGAGTTTCAAGTTTAGATGTCAAAATCTCAAAAGTCAACTCTGAACTATCCACATACCAACAAAAGCTATCTAAAATGAGAGATGGACCAGGTAAAAACTCTTTGAAACAAAGAGCACTTAAATTACTCAAACAAAGAAAGCAATTGGAGCAACAAAAGGATCAACTAACCTCACAATCTTGGAACATCTCACAAGCTCAAATGACTACTGATAACTTGAAGAATACTATGATTACTGTCGATGCTCTGAAGACGAGCACTAAAGAATTGAAAAAGACTTATGGAAAGATTGATATCGATAAGCTAGAAGCATTGCAAGATGAAATGCTGGATATGATTGAACAATCTAATGAATTGCAAGACTCTTTGAGTAGATCTTATGATGTTCCTGAAGATATCTCAGAAAGCGAATTGGATGCTGAATTAGAGGCGCTGGGCGATGAATTAGAGTTGAATGATGAATTAGCCGGTGATTCATTACCTTCTTATATGTTGGATAGTTCTGTTGGAGAAACTGACAAACTGCCAAACTTTGTTGATGAGGATCAAGAAGAAGATAAGAAAGAAATGGTTGCTCAATAACAAATATAATTCCTATACGGTTACTAACCAATTCCGCTATCTTTTTATTATTGTTTTGCGTAATATTTACGAATTGCTGTATATGTACATGTTATGCTTCATCTAAGCAAGTTATTTAATTCTTTTCTTTTACCATCATTATTAGTTCATTCTCGTTTAACGTCACAAATATGGTTATTAATGCTTTCTTCCTATCGCCATAAAGTAGTTGCCAAAGTTAGATTTGCTTGTAAACTTCCACCCGTATAACGGTAAATATATGCATCCCTTAGTATCAATCACTTCGAAATCATTTTTTAATTCTTTAACAAATTCTTTGATTTCATAATCATTAATATATTTGGATAAAGTGTGAGTACCAACTGGGACAATATTCAACACATATTCACCCATAAATATGGTGGTCAACCAAGAAACTAAATCCCTGTTAATAGTAGATAAGAACAGGTATCCACCTGGCTTCACTAGTTGCAGAGCGGTTTTAAGCACAACTGAAGGGTGATCAACATGTTCTAACATTTCCATCATGGTAACAACGTCAAATTTTCTATCTTTATCTAATTCTTCAACGGCTTTCAATTCATAGTTTAGCTTCTCAGCTAAAATTGAATCCAGTTGCTTATGTTCGTTGGCGACTCTCAACACTTCTGGGGATAGATCAACGCCCAAGACTTCTTTCACAACAGGTAGTCTAGCTAGTGATTCACTAAGGATTCCTCCGCCACAACCAACATCAAGACACTTCAATTGCAGATCAGAAAACATTTCATTGATTTTATTGGTTTGTTCAGCTTTGATATTTGTTGCTATTTCGGAAGGAAGAATGTTCTCGTAGTTCCAACCAGGGATGAACACTTGCTCGTCTTGGCTCTCAATATCCTTGTTTAATTTCAAGTTGTTCTTGATCGTATCGTTGATAAAATCCATTCTTAGTAAATTCATTTTATGCAAGATTCTTTGTGATCCGTGTGTATCCCACCATTCAGCAGCCAAGTTGTTAAAATGCTCTCTTTCCGAATGGGATATCGCTGTTAGGTTGCTTGCAGCACTAGGGCTGTTTAATCTTTGCAAGGAAGTGTGGAATCTTCTCTTTGAGAGCCTCACAAATTGGTATCTCAGCATTGTGTTATTTCAAATTGAGTATAATTAAGGATAATCCCTTCAATCTATCAAAGATATAACTAGTTATACAAGTAAATTGATACCTAATATTCAATTTGTATAAATCATATATACTAGTAATTACCTTTCAAAAACTGTATGAATACAAATTTATTCGAGTGATGCACGAAATAGCTGGCGCCTTGAATTTTCAGAGGCTTTCCAACTTTACTATTAAAACTTACTTAGTGTATTGTTGATCCGATATTTATCATTCTTTAAACTTGTAAATATTGCTACAAAGGCAGTATTATAGCAGCAACAAAGTTTTTGAAACGACCCAAAACGTTTAAACTATAGCAAGATGTCGTCTTCAGAGTCTGAAGAGGAGCAATTTGAAAGTATTATTGCCACTAGACAAAGAAGATCAAACGCTGGTTCAAGATTAAAGCATTTGTTACAATTAGAAGCAGATGAACAGGAATCTCTGAATGATAGATTCCAAACGGAAGATGATGAAAATGTTAATTTATTGTTCCAAGAAGATGGAGAAGATGAAGAATTCGTGGAAAGCGAGTCTGAAGATGGAGACGAGGGAGAAGCAGAAGATGAAGATGAAGATGAAAACAACGAAGAAAGTAATACAAAGAAACGTAAACGTGAAACAACCGCTGGATCGGATAATGAAGAAGACAATGAAGATAAGAATAATGATCTAGATGATGATAGTGATGTTGAAATGGCAAACGTTGATTCCGATGAAATGTTGTCAAACTCTGATTTGAGTGATTCTGATTCTGATGAAAGTGAAGGTGAAAGAGAACTTCAAAAGGAACAAATGATGAAGAAACGTAAAGAAGCTAAATTTAAGGCTCCTCCGGTTATAATAAAGCCTAAGAAATCTAAAGATACGTCTACAACGAACAAAAACCCAGCACAGAAAAAGAAGCAAAAAGTTTACTCAGATTTACTCACAACTGAAAGAAGATCCTCGACTAGAAAGACGACGATACAAAACACTATAGAAACACACCAAAAACTGACTGAGCAGAAGGAAAGACAATTGAAGGTCCAACCTAAGCAAAAAATTGAATATGTTGAAAAAACATTAGAAGAAAGACTGGAAGAGGCAAAGATCACTGAACAGCAAAATACGTTATCATTACAGTTATTCTTTGAACAAGAAATTGAGAAGAAGAAAAAGCAGAGAGATATGTTCAACAATAAGAAATTCAAAATGATTGAATTTCTAACATTCAGAACTACTGGAATTTACGTTACGCCATTAGATGAAGTTAAAGAAATTGCTAGAGAAAAAAGGTTAGAAGAAGAAGAGTTGGCTAAAAAGGCTAAGAAAAGAAGATACGGTAGAAGAAAGAAGGAGGCAACACCTCAACCACAGACAAGCGAAATCGATAACCCAGAAACAAGCGTAAAAATGGAAGGAGAATTTAATCAGCATGAAAATGTTAACGGAACGGAAACAGAAACAGTTCCAAAACCTGAAGAAAATACACAGCAACCGACACCTAAATCAGAAACTGATACTGCAAACTCCGGTAGTATATCTGACGTCACTAATGATCAACAAAATGGTGACTTAAAGACTCAGGTTAAAGTTGAGCAAAGAGAAGAATCTAAAGTGGCTGTTGAACGCGATATTCTTACTGATATTCCAATGGATGTTGTTACCGAAGAGGCTACTTTGGATAATGATGGAGATAGTAAAATGGATGCTGTTACTACAGAAAGTACCGAAGCCGTTAGTGATTCTGTTATTCCAGACGGACATGACGAAGGACTAGAAGCCTTTACTACTGCAAAGGAAGTCAAGGAAGAAGGAACGGAAAAGGAAGTCACTGAAGAAGCCAAAGAAGATGCAAAAGAAGAAGGAGATGAAGAAATCAAGGAAGAAGAAGGGAAAGTTATGAAAGAAGAATCAAAGCAAGCGTCTCTTGAAAGTAAACAGTCTGATCCTTCTCAACAAAAAACAGAATCCTTACCCGAGAATATAGTGGTCTCGGAAACCGCAGAAGATGTTAAGTTGGAAAGTTCTAACGAACATGACACGTCTACTATTAAAGAAGAAAAAACTGTCACGTTTGCTGATGAAAAGGATGTGGAAATATCCACAGAGACAGATGCAATTAAAGAAAGAAGTGTATCAGCCAACGAATCAACTTTTGAATCAAACGGCCTTGATGCCATAAAACCGGATCAAACGCCTGATACAAATGGCAATGAAGAAATCGTTGAAGAGGAAAAAGAAGAGGAAGAACCTAAAGAGATCGAACCAACTTACGAAGGGCCCCCACAATTTGTTGCTGCAAATTATGTTTCTTTCGAACAATTCAAAAGAGACCTTTCTCCGGTTGAAGTTAAAAGTATATTACTTGGTGAACAATCGATATTACCAGGTCCACGGCGTGATCCACATGTTGAAAATATCTGTGTTATAAAAAGAGATTTTCAAAAAGATATCAATTTGAAAAAGTTAATGAAACAACGTGAAAAGAATTTCCAAACCCTTTTGAAACTACCCAAGTTTGGTGAAAAATATCAACAAATTGAGGATCTAGCCGTTGAAAAACCAAAAGAAGAAGTTAAAATTACTATTAGTACCCCTGCTCCCGTTGGTATACATTTGCCAAACGGTACTAAGAAGAAATGTTTGATAAACGGTGATTTTTCTGTTTATTACGACCCTTCCAATGGTATTCCATATGGATCTGTTGAAGGTTTCAAAGTGCTTAAGAAACTTGCCGAAGGTGGTTATTACTGGAATCAAATAGATAATGGTGGTGTAAACTCTGTTTTCAAAGGTGGTATTGGCTGTTACTTTGGTGAAGTTGATGCAAAGCATGCAAAAGGTGTTCCGGAAGGTTTTTAAAACCATATTCTTGTTTTTATGACCAAAAGCTTATTTATTAATTTGTATAATATTAACTGTATATTTTCTTGCTAATTGGGGGATCGGATTACTTCACATAAGATCCCTTATGGTGCTACATAAAAATGATTATTTTACGAAATCATTGAAATTTAAACCAGAAAATTACAACTATATTATTATATCTATGCAGCAATATGTATAAGTTGAGATATATAAAAGTTGAATCTGATGCATCCTGAGCTACCTACTTTCATGCGTACGCAAACTTCCCTTTCACTAGTCCGAGTTAAACTGAATTGATCGTCTTATTGTGTTAATCAATCAGTGTTGTGTTGCATTTGCGGTTTATGAGAGTCCAGCAAATCAGGTTGGAATTGTTTTAAAACTTTTAAAACTTCAGGTATTAATCTTTCTCTAACTAACTTTCTGTATTCTGATTTACCATTTTTGATGTCAAACTGATATTCATCATCTTCTTGATCATGTTCAAACTCTAGAAGCTTGGCATCGTACACCACTTCTTCAGGAGTTTCATCCTTGTTGTTGATTAATTTAACACTGAATTCGACGTTTAATTCAAATATACATCTAATTTTACCCTTTCTTTGGGTGACATCACAGTCCCCAGTGATTGGCTTTAAATTGATGATACTAATTTCAAAATCATCTTTGGTGACAGATAAGTTCGGTAATCTTTCTTGGAAGTAGACGTTTGCCCATGGTAGACAGTTTTTATCAATCCAATGCCTAAAATATTTCAATGTAGATGTTAGTACTTGTGTAAACTAATACTTTCAAATCTGACTACTTTGAATAAGCAGTCCTCGGAAGAAAAAATTCTAAAAAAATTAGGAAAATTAGGATTTCAAACTTACCAGTTATTTGGGTTGTGAACGGTAGCCATTTTGAGTATATTTGTTAATGTTTTTTATCAGATATCTATTTAGTATAATCCGAACAAAAATGATAAAAAATAAAATAGCGTAAAAGTGAGATGTAATAACAAGCTTTTTGAAATTATTCAAGATAGGTTGGTCAACCATCAACAGGATAAAAAGAAAGAGAAGCTCCGCGATACACTGAAAAAGAACAATGGTTTAATAATCAAGCAATTGATCTGGAAAGATCTTTTAACGACACGTAACACTCATATGACAGAACCCCTTGCAAGTTGTTTTCCTGTTTGACAGCATAAGAAAGGAGAAGAAACAAAGATACCATCGATGCAAAGTCATAGTAATCATCCAAATAACAGAGGTTGATAATATTGAAACAACAGACACTAGTATCATTAGCCCATAGCAATACTACTGGTTTAATTCCTCCTACTATTTGAACAGTGAATTGTAAATCAGATCCCTTCATTGGAGAATCGTTTCTCCCTTCTTGAATAAGTTGCAAAATCTGTTTGTAACATTGAATAAATTTTGCATCTGTTACTAGAGATGTATCAACTAAAACTTTAACACTATCTGATAGATCCATTACCTTAATATAATTGGCTATAATTTCTCCCAAGTATCTTGCACCGTATATTCCATTACTTGTATTTATAATCGATGGAGCATTTAGTAAGTCGGTCCAACAAGCCACTGCGTCAATTACATGCTCTTTATCGCTTCTTATTAAATTGATTTTTAAAGATGAGGGACTTACTGTAGGAAATAATAGTTCTGCAATTTTGTCTAGTTGTTTCAAAGTCTTTTGTCTCGCAAGAAGATCTTTATCAAACATTTTGAAAGTTAACAAAGGTTTCCAGTGCTTTGGTAATATGTACACAAATCCTCTAGGTCTATCATATGGGGACAATAGCAATCTAATTATCTTTAATGTAGTATATTTATCGAACAAAAATGATCTTTGTATTCTTCTTTCAACCAACTTAGGGATATTCAGGATCCCTCTTTTTGTTCCTGGTGGGGAAATGTTCACCAAAGTGATTGAATCTAAAGATTCGGAATACATCGTCAGGGATTGTTATCAGTTTTCAGAGCTGGTGTTCTAGAATTCTAACTATGACGTAGGATAATATAAAAAATGAGGAACTTTGTTTCTTTGTTGTTTGAAATTACGATTTAAGTCAGTAAACATAGATGAAATTTCCACATTGCCCTTTTTACCTATCCACGCGTCTCTATTTTTGGGGTCCATTAAATGTTGTTGCAGATGCTACTTAAGTTTAAATCATTATAACTCCTTCGATATACATTTTGTTGAAATGTCTAAACTTTGATTCACCGTATAAAACTAAGATTAAAAAAAGAACTCTCAATACCTGTATGCAACGGATCAAAAAAAAAGAAAAAAAAAGCCCAATTCAAAGTAACCTTGTTATAAAATGCAAGCAAATCATTCTACATTTTTTCGAAGATCTCTTTACTCTGAACAAATAAAGAGTGTCTGGCGTTAGGATAAGAGATAAATTTCTCATTTTTCATTCCTTCTCATTTATTCAAACACTCAATAAACTACTCTCGCTACTTTTGTAATCATTGCCAAAATCAGTTTCCCCAAGACAAATCAAAACAGGTAAATTTACATTAAAATTTGCAAAAGTTTCTCATTTCAATAGATCTTGGCCTCTAGTTATAAAACCTCTAGTTTCGATAGTAGTACCCTTTAAGTGTTCACTATGTCCAGAAAACTTAACGCATGTCTGATTGGTGCTTAAGTGTTCAGGTCTGGCAGCCGTTCTAAATTTGACCGTTCGAATAAAGGGCACATAGGCACATAAAAATCTGACTATCTAATGAACTACCATAGGCTGATTGATGACTTCATTTAATAATATCAATGGCGCAATCATCGTAATTAATCTGAGCTTTGAAACCCTTCTTTTAAACGATAGTTCAAGGCAATTCCCCCTCACATTGGATGTCCAAGCCAGTTCGATAGCTCTGTGGATTTCTTCTACCACCGTAGGTACATATTGTGGTACACCCTTTGAAGACAGGTTAACTTCATTCACCATACCGTTGATTACTATATCGTTTGTTTAATTTTGAGAGTTACTAAGTTATAAATTGCGCTTGTATATTAGCACATCCTGGTTCATATAAGTGATTGCAGTATAGGTAATGGTGAGTTTGAGGGTTGAATAACTCATGGTTGCAAGCCACAATTTGAGATAGAATTGGCTGCTGGGGAAAAACATCTTTCTTAAATGTGGGATGTTAATTTGGAGCAATTGTTCTTGTTGTTGTTATGGAAGGGAGATATCTATTTACACTTGCATGCGTATACATAACATCATCGATTGATTCTTTTATTTTTCTTTTTAATAATGATAGGTTTAGGGGTAAAAGCATGTATGGGGAAAAGAGTTGAAAATTCATTGGATACATAAAAATAATTATGTAAATGTAGTAACTGATATAAATTTAGAGTACCTAGTTGTAAGTGTTATAGAACTCCAATAAGTCATTTTGAACTGCTTCATAGCACACATCAATCACTAATGAATGTCTTCCACCCTCAAACTTGATAAGCTTTTTATTTTCCATTCCTTCGATTGGATTCAAGCATCGATTGATAAATTTATCGCTTGCGTTGTAGTCATTAATGAAATCCCGATCACCGTGACAGACCAGAATAGGAATTTTTTTATCCATTTTCGAATAATTTTCAAATTTTAATAATTTTCTACCCCTTAATATAAAATCCCTGACCTCAACAAAAGTCCCTGCTAAATTTTCGGTCTTAGCTTTCTCTGCAAAAAACTTGAGGAAGTCCTCATCTGCAGTTAAATAGGTATGGTTTAAAGAAGTTTTAACTTTAGCAGCTCTCATGAATGGTAGTATACAACAGCCTCTAACGATCCATTCAATAAGAAGTGATGGTTGAGTTTGTGGAGCCAATTCGATTAATGGAGCAGTTGTTGCGATACTTCTTAATTTTGATCTGTGCGTACCAGATAGTCCATAGTTCAAGACGATACCACCACCCATTGAATGAGCAAAGAAGTTCAGTTTAGATTCTTTACCTTGTTCTTTCATTTCCTTCAAGTTGTATTCAATCATATAGTCCAAGTCTTTAGCGATGTGCTCGTCACTGGTGGTTCCGACTGTACCATCTAATAATCTTGATTTACCTTCACCTCTCTGACTGTAGTAAAAAACATCATAACCATTACAAATAAAAAATTCAATTAATCTATAGTACGTTCCATATTGATCTCTATATCCATGAACAACTAAGATTCTTCCTTTGTAAGTTTCACTGATGTTTAGCCAGGTATATGTGGCAAAGTTGCAACCATTAAATTGAATGGTCTTTGGGATTTCTTCCCCCTGTTTTGGGGTGTATGGGAATTTAATTGCTTGCACAGTTGACATTTCAAATCAATATGGTCATTTAATTATTGAATATTAGCTGTTTAGGTAAATAGGTTGAGCAGTAGCTATACTTGAATGGATTTGGGAAGGCAAAATTTGCCACTATATATCTTTATGAGTGCAAAAATAATAGCCCTTTCTTTAGATCTCTCAAAAATATTATTTTTGATCGCTCTGGTTGATGTCAGTTGAAACAGGAAGTGAAATGTTCATCATAATCCTGTTAGAAAGATTGGTTAATTAGGATAACAACAGGACCCCAAATACATACTCACTATTTTAGGGTGATGAATGATATTCTATACATCCATAAGTTTATTCATCTTTAATAATTAATCAACTATGTGGGTCTCTATAAACACTAGATCTATAAACTTATAAAAGAGCGGGGCATGACGGGCAGTTATAACTTAGACTTCACCATGGAACCAGTTTGTACAGCAACAGCTTCAATTTCAACTAAAACTTTTGGGTTAGGGAAACCAACAACAACACAAGATCTAGCAGGCTTGCTCGTCATGATTTTAGTGTACACAGAGTTCATTCTTGGTTGATCTGCACCGTCCTTGATGAAAACTAACAACTTAACGCAACTATCTAAACTGGAACCACAAGCTTTTAAAGTAACTTCTAAATTTTTCAAAGCTAATTCAGTTTGTTCTTCAATTGTGCTTGGAAATGAAGACGAATCAGTTGGTGAATTACCAAGGTGACCCGCAGTATAAACCATACCGTTGGCCGTGTATGCTGGTAAAAGAACAGCGTTGGAAGGTTGGCCGAGGTCAGACCATTCTAATTTTTGGAACTTTGCCATATTGCTTAGTTTACAATTCGTTGATTATGTATCGTGGACGAATAGTTGAAGAAAAAAAAGTGAGTTTGTAATAACTGCCTTTAATCAAAAGTGAACTTATCGAGATCTTGCAGATTGGCGGCGGTTATTTCCACTACCGACGTATTGACTTCTTTTTATCGCAAAGATTGAAAAAGTAACGGGTCGATAGGTGCGTCGATGAATGTGGATCTATGGAGTGGAGTGTCTAACAACTACAAGGTTTACTTGAGCTGATCAACTCCAAGCAATTAACACTGTTCGTCTTTAGAAAACAACCAACATAAAGTACAAATACCATCTCTAAAATGTTCCAGCTAATGTAGCAGCTTAATGAAAGCCCGCAAAAAAGGTACTCTTGCAATTTAAACGAAAAAATTTGATTTTGTTGACGTTATCCAATGAACGTCTTATATACAAGATCTAAATAAAAGAACAAAACCAGTTTCGAACAACCCCATATATACTAGTGGTAAATTAAAAATTGCAGCAAAGGTAGATCGTATTTCAGCTTACATTTAATTAGCAATAAATGTCAGCTTTACCAAAGTTTATACCAGCTTTTTGAGCCCTTTTGAGCAGGGACGTTTAATTCTTCCTCTGCTTTCTTCAACCTTTCAAGCTCTGTAACTTGTTTCAAATGAGCCTGTTCCTTTTCGAAAGAATCTCTATCAAGCAATGGGGAATCGCTGGTCCTCACATGATCTCTATCCCAGGGTGCTTTAATTGGGCCAGCCATCCAGATTGGATCGTTACTTGCAGTTGTCTTCTTTATGACTTCCATCAAAGCTTCGTTTTCTTGTCTTCTAAACTCCTTGTTTCTTTCATAGTCTGCTCTAACTTCGGGTGACATCTTGGCAATGAGTTCTTCTGGAGTTGGAACGGTGTACTTGAATAATAACACTCCAGATCCAATAATACCACCACACACCTGCAAACCTCTAATCCAAAGTTTTTTTCCCGCTGGATCCATAATAAATTTATATTTTGTTTTCGTATAACGCTATGTTAAGGTTGTACGTTTGTATAACAGTTTCAAAATGAAAGGCTAAGGAAACCGTCACGATATCAAATTGTAGCTGGTTCTTATGTAAAGATTGCAAATTATATTTTATAGCAAATTATTTATTGTCAGTGCGAGCTAAAGCTTGACGTTTATCTCTCTGAGACTTATCCCAGTTTTAAAGGGTAGAGCCATGTTGCTTCCTTATTATTGTCAAGTTATGTATGAAAAATAAATATATTTTTAGGAAAAAAACGTTCAAACTTAATTTTATACAAAGGCAAAATAAATAAATAAATAACTAAACAGAGGGGTATAAATAATACAGGTATATACTCAAGTACTCAATGGCTTTTGATGAAAAAAACTAGTTAAGTCCAGCAGGTTCTTCAGGACGGTAATCATTCCTATTCGATTGATTACCAGGAGGAGACTGGTCATGGGTTGCAGTAAACTCTTCGTCGTCACTTTGGACAATAAACTGATCATCAACTTCATTCATTTCAATATCTCTATTGGCACCAGGTTCAACTTGTTCATATTTAGAGCCATAGCCTAACTTGTTCAACACCGAGCCTATCATTGATTTACTATTATTTCCCACTTCTTCCGAAGGATCGTCATCTAATGAACCTGATTCATCAAACCAATGCACTTGCTTCTTCTTCTTTTTTGATGATGAAGATAAAAAGGATGATTTATTTTGATTTGTGAATGACTTGTAAAAATAGTAAAATGTATACACTAAAATACTCATTATTATGAGCTCAAATGCATAGAACGGGATACCATGCCTCTTCGGTGTTTGATCAGGTGTTGATGAGCCATCACCTGAATCAACTTCTTTGTTATCATCTGATGGTTTATCATCAATTTCCTTTTGAAGATCAGATTGTTCGAAGTGATAAGTACCATTAACAACATCATAAACTGGGGTTAAAACTTTGTCATCAATATCCCTAGTATTCAACATCGCTAAATCTAGTAAACCTCTGGAGATTTCAGGTAAATCATATGGAACCATGTGAGAAGAATTGAAAATCTTCACATAAGTCAAGTTGTTCTCAGATTGAACAGAACCAACATGTTGTTCGTCATAAAACCAGTTTTTAGATGCTGCACCTTCAGAGAACCCATATTGGCCACCACCTATATCAAGTTTGTTGATGAGCATTTCTGTAGATAAATAATTACAGATTATATCTTTATCACCACTAAACAGCATAATTGGCAACATTTTCAATAACTCTGGTAAAAGATCAAAAGAGATTCGTGAAGTTTTAGGACTAAAATGGGCACTAACCCTAGCATCGCATTCATGCCATTCTTTCTCAAATCTCAAATTCAAACCTTTTTGAACTGCAGGAATATTTAAAAACTGAGTCACTTTTGGTAAATCTTCAGGCCAGTTAGAACCACAAGCAGGATAGCTATCCCATTTTCTGTAATCGTACATGTTAACACACTGTTCGTTTTGTGGTTTACTTTTATCTCTCATATCTCTTAGTAAAGTATCAAAAATTCTTGTACACTGAGCATTTTCAAAATCGTGATTTGAAGGATCATCAATTGCATTCTGACAACGTTCAACCTGTTTCAAAAGCTTTGGCATAAAAGTATCCTGTTTTTGAATTAGCCCATTTTCCAAAGCAAATGGAACATATGACAACGATTGTAAGTTTGGCTCAATCCAGCCATTCCCAATTAATAGACCTTGCAAATTAACGTTGAAATCATTAGACTTGGAATTTTCTTGCAAGATATAGTCAGCAAAGTACGGGATGTATTGGCCAGCATAAGACTCTCCTGCAATCCAAATCTTCTTTTTCTGATCATCGGGGAAAACAGCAAAATACTTTTCCAAAAATTTTATAAAATCAAGAGATGCTTCAGTAAGTTCTTTATCGTATAGATCTGTCACTGAAAATCCTGTTCCTCCAGGCTGGTCAACAAAAACTATATCTGCCACTTCCATCCAAGAACCATTGTTGAAATAAACGTCTTGTTGGTCTGTGACTCGCAGAGGACCAACTTCCATCAAGGCACCATCCATGGATGAGCAGCCTGGCCCTCCGTTAAGCCAGATAATTAATTCATCTTTGTGAAGCTGTGTTGTAGCAGAGGTGGAGTTAGTTGCCGTGTAACGTTTGGCAAACCTCCAAAAGAACAAGTTGGTGTTATTTTGAGGGTGGATTTCTAGTTGACCAGCATGCATGATTGGCTGAAGTGACTCCGGAATCGAGGATAATCCTGGGAGTTCGGTCACTTCATAAGACTTTTTGAGATCAATTGGAGAAGCCGTAGAAAGTGAGATAAGGCTCGTTAATAAAAGTATAAGGGACCGAGGAAACATAGTTATGCTGTATACGGAATAAGATTAGAAATTTGGTAAGTTTGATTTCTCGATTGTGGATTATTCGGCAGGCGTGTTTTTCAGAAGCTTCCTCTATATTTGATACGAGGTTTGTTTATATAATGAGTAATTTCACCGAACATGTATCGTTGGAAGTAAACAGAGTTATATATTATATGGTTCAGTTATACAGATCAATTTTAAAAAATTGGTGTCTGTTGAATCTCTATAATATCGATTAACTCGGCTGTGATTGTCTATTCGTATTCGTTAAATCTGTTCTAAAAAAAGTGATCAATTAACTGGCGTTCTATCTGATTCTAGTCGATGTGGATGAAGTGGTACCTTTGTCAAAAGAGATACTCCGATGCATGTATGAAGCTTTAAAGATAAATACTTCTATATATATATATTTTTAGATGGAAAGATAAAGTCCAAGCACTTTGCGCAGCAGTAAATGGGAAATGAAAGTGTTGCGCCGCAAATCTTATTGTGGCTGGTGATTGATAGTGGCGTGGTAGGACCTTGGGTGTTAACAGTTGAATGTGTTTATAGGCTCTTTTGAAAAGAACCACAAATATGTCAAAGATGAAATAAGTTTATATTAAGATCATGAAAATGGTATACATATTGGCTCTCTATAAACCCATGCAGTTACGTATCCTAGGCTGGTCACAGTAGTTAAAGTTACTCTAACTAAATAACGACCAGTCTTCAACTTTTAGGCTTTCTAGCAACTTGTCAAGCATCTCTTTGGCAGGTTTTATTCTCATAATGGCATAATTATTATCTGAACTATCACCATCAACGAGGCTTTTCAAGTCATCAAGTTCTTTGTCATCTTTGAATGGTAAATAAATTGAAAGAATCAAATCAGTTTCCGCTTTTTTAATTCTAATCAATCCAAACAAAGACACTAATTTAGTTTGGTCTCTACCCCATTTCTTTGCGTTTTGTAAGCATATAGCAGTGTATGCTTTATCTTGTGGGAAATTAAAAGCTTTAACTTCGTTTTTCTCAATAAGTACATCATCCTCTACTAAACCTCCATTCAATTTTGATATTTCCGAAATGTGATATTCTATAGCTTGTGAATCTTCGGTTTCAGAGACCAATTCCATTAGATCTATCACAATGGCATCATCGTTGACTTTAGTGACGTACACCTCCTGGGTATCTGGAATTTCTCTGAAGCTTGCAGCATCAATTAGGTCATCTCTGATCTGGGCACTGATTGCACCACCATATAATTTTCTTTTAACATAACTCATTTTTTAAACCTTTGTAGGGGAGTGCTATTGAATGATTTAAGTAATCTGATATCACTAGAAAAAGGCTAAATTCAAGGTTGATCTAATTCTAATGTGTGCTTGCTTAACATAAGGCATCTATTGATCATAAGCTTGTGTAACAGTAAAGTAATATAATTGCTTTAAGTCGTCTAAATAATTATTTCACTTCAAATGGAGTGAGTCCATTTAAGGTCGATCATCTATGTGGTCGATCGATGTGCTCGCTTCTTGGGTCGATGTTTGGTACCTAACTGCGCGGGCCAAAACAGCGGAAGAGGATCAAAGGCAGGAGTGTGCTTCGGGGTTAGTGTGAAGCAGTTTACAAGAGCCCAAATCGGAGTATTTTAGATTGTATGTCGTTTGCAAACCGTTGTCCTAGTTGATACTTGATTGTTTCTCTTTAGCAAGGTAGACTTCAAACTTTGATCCTGTAAAGTAAATTTGTAGACTTATCAGCTGAGCTGAGATGACATGTACAAAGTAGTACCTTAATATGTGTGTGATCTGACCAACTTTTTTATCCCAGAAGCCTCATAGTCAGTTGGATCACAGTCAGTTGGATCACACTGCAAAGAAACGCGAGCAATTCAAAGTGAGCTTTTTGGGCTGTTACTCTTCGTCTTCACGTCCCGTTTTGGAAATTGAATCTAATCATTTAATTCGCTTTTAACGGTATTTGGTTCGAGAAGACATTTGGTTCAGCTGTAATTATTATTGCCAATAGTAGTGGTGGTGGGGCCGTTTTTGTGTGTATGAATGACTCAAGAAGATCAAATGGAAAACTAACTGTGTGCTGGTGTTTGCTAGGTTTGGAAGTTTGATATACGGTTGACCTTGTTGTGGGCCAGAGACTTGGTTGTCTGGTTTTGATTAGGGCAGACTTGTGAATATCAGGTTTTGTTGTTGTCTCTGAAGATGGTTACAGAGACAGCCGTAAACACACTTCCCTCCTCCGTCTTCCTGTTAAGTGTTTATAGATGGAAATTTCTGTTCGAAGGGTCCTTTTTGACGAATCTTCGGCGCGGATCTGCGAGTTATGTTGCTTGTTTTGACTTACCTTGCATATTTGATCTTTTAGATAAAAGCATTCATTGGCTGAGGGGAAAGATTCAACAAAAGCGACGCTTCTGTCTGGACACAGATGATTTAAAATGATAAATGGATTTTTTTTTGATAGCCATGGTAAATAGCATCATAGATACTATCAACAGAAAGTGTCTCTCAATGGTTTCATTTGAAGCTCCGAAAACAGACCATCTCTCCTATTCAGAGAAGAATCAGATATATATCGGACATAACCAGTCTTTCTGTACAGTTTGAATTCTGTAAACAAACACAAAAACAGGCATGCAGGGTACTCACTCTGCTTCTATTGTCCTTATGGTCAGTACCATTATTTCATTAAACCTAAGCATTGTTTATCCTTAGGTCACATAAATCATTTAATGCATCAACACGTTAAGCAAGTCACCGTGTCACCCTAAGTTTACAGAACTTTTTTATCTTTATTATGGTTACATAAATGCAGATCCCTTGGGAAATCTTTAAGGCTTTTCAATTGGCCCAACTTCAGCTTTTGAGAAGGAGGGTCTCTTATTCACGATATAGCCTTGGATATTCCGCTCTAGTAATGGAATGTCATTCAATGAGGCCTTATGCGTGGCTTTAAGAATTCCTTCAAAGAAGAAATCATAACAAGAGAACTACAACGCGATTTCACTGAGTTCTAAGTATATAAATACCTGGTGATATCTTCATAACCACATAATACTGGTATTGAACCTTAGGTCTCTTACTTTCCTCTTTCATACCGGATTTTTTTTCTCTTAAACGAAAATCAAACTTACATTCGCTTAATATAGTTTAATAGTTACACAACAGCGATGAGATTATCCTTACAGCAATCAATTGCTACTATTATTGCGTTAGCATCATCAGCATCTTCTTCTCCATTACCACAAGCTTATGGAGAAGCGTTTGCCGTTGCTAACGGTTTACCACTACCAAATGCTGCTGAGGCCAGTTACATGTGTCACTCATACTGTGGTAATTTGATTATTCAAGCAAGAACATTTGCTGACACCACTTCTCCAAGTGGTTACAATTCTGAAACTATGTGTGCTGCTGACTCCGCCTTCATGGCTTTAGTTCCAAGCTGTTTAGACTGTGGTTGGTGTCTATGGAGTGACTACAGTGGCTATTTAACTTCTGCTTTATCTGCTTGTTCCACCTTACCAACTGAACCAACCGGTACCGAGTGTGCTCCATCTACCAGTTCGTCTGAAACTAGCTCATCAAGCTCCTCTGAAACCAGCTCATCAAGCTCCTCTGAAACCAGCTCATCAAGCTCCTCTGAAACCAGCTCCTCTGAAACTAGTTCATCAAGCTCTTCTGCAACCAGCTCTGCTGAAACTAGTCCATCCAGTTCTTCTGCAACTAGTTCCTCTGCATCTAGCACACCCACCTCCCCTGACACCAGTTACATGTGTCACTCCTACTGTGGCAACTTAATTGTCCAAGCAAGAACATTTGCAGATAGCACTTCTCCAAGCGGTTACAATTCCGAAGCTATGTGTGCTGCTGACTCCGCCTTCATGGCTTTAGTTCCAAGCTGTTTAGACTGTGGTTGGTGTCTATGGAATGACTACAGTAGCTTCTTGACTGGTGCTTTATCTGCTTGTTCCACTTTACCAACCGAACCAACCGGTAGCACGTGTGCTCCACCTTCCAGCTCATCCAGCTCATCTATCAGCTCATCCAGCTCTTCTCCAACTATCTCATCCAGTTCATCAGCTACTATCTCATCTAGCTCTTCTGTTGCCTCTTCTGTTGCTCCAGGTACTTCGTCATCATCTCAAACCGGCCCAGCCTTCTCTTCTGCTGCTCCAGCTGTCCCTGTTTTAGTTGGTTTGGATTCAACTGCTCCAGCTTGGGAATTGACCGTTCCAGGCTCGTTCGGTCCTTTCTTTGTTTCCGGCGCTGAACCAGTTGGCTTCAGTTATGAATCTCTTGATGTCTTTGTTAACGATGACTTTGCACCTTCTGACTTCTTCACTGCTGCCATCTCAGCCTCCGAAGCTGAATTAGAATTTACTGAATCATTAACTCCTTCTGATGAAGTCAGTGTTGACATTGAAGCATCTGGTTCTATTGGTAACGGAGAATACACTGCTACTTTCTACCTTGCTGCTTTAGTCACTGACGCTAAGGTCAAGAGAGCTGAAACCACTTATACTTTAGTTGCCACTGTTACTGTCTCAGGTGCTGGTGTTTCAAGCTCTGCTCCAGTCTCATCTTCTGTTAGATCTTCATCAGCTGGTGTTACTTCCAGCTCCGTTCCAGTTTCATCTTCTGTTAAGTCATCATCAGGTGCTGCCACTTCTGCTGCTACTAGTTATACTACTGTTGTCACCCACATTGCCAGCTCTTTAACTACTGTCACTGTCCCTTGTCATGGTGCTTGTACTAAAACTACTGTTGGCCCTTCTGATTTGATCACCACTTACACTGCCTACACTACCGTTACTAATGGTGTTACCGTTACCGTTACTGAACCATGTACTACTGGAGCTACCACCAGCACTGGAAGCCATGTTACCACCAAGGGAAGCCATGTTACCACCACTGGAAATCATGGTACCGCCACTGGAAACCATGTTACTTCGACTTTACAAGTTTACACCACCGTCTACACTACTCAAGGCTCAATTGTTACTTCTGTTGTTACCTGTACTGGGGGTTGTAAAGCTGCTACTACTGCTCCAACTGTTGCAGCAGCAACTACTTCAGCTACCACTTCAGTTGCAACTGTTGCTACTTTCACAGGTGCCGCTGCTAAGGTCGGTACCTCTGTCTTCGGTGCTGCTGTTGTCTTCTTTGGTTTATTAGTCTAAATAGGATCATTTAGTTCTGTTCGTTGGATATATTTGTCATATCCCATTTTTCGTTTAACTTACATACTTTTTTTCACCTGTGTACATTCAGCT
Organism: Ogataea degrootiae; assembly: GCA_019232045.1. NCBI lineage: Eukaryota > Fungi > Ascomycota > Pichiomycetes > Pichiales > Pichiaceae > Ogataea > Ogataea degrootiae. The sequence goes on from JAHDIT010000065.1 coordinate 77,853, forward strand.
TAAAATGTATCGTCTTCGTTTCAACTTAAATTCTTCATGTTAGTTGTAACGTAACTAGCATATTCTACTGTTCGTTCAGCAAAACTTATAAATAGTAAATTATAATTTTGCTTCTAAAGTTTGAAGACAACTCATTAATTTCTAAAAAATGTCATCATGCACTATTCGTTTTTGAATAGTGTTGTTGGTTGCATATAAAATCTGACTAAAGTGGCATTTTGTTACTTGAATTTGAGTCACACCATCACTAGTCTGTCCCGTTTTACTTCACTCGAAGTAATTGTTCCACCTCCTTTGTAAGTAACGAATGTCTTTAATTTTACCATATAAAGGAAGAAATTTATGCCAAACATATCATGGACAAGAAAATGATTTCTGACTGCAACGGGAAATCTCACTTTAGTAAGCAGATTACTCATGCGTGCTCTGGTAATTGTTATCAATATCGCAGTGAGAAACTTTCTGGAGGAGCCGTTTTAAAGAAAAGTTTTTGAAGCATTATATGAGTTAAGGGTTCCTGGCCTCGCTGTCGATATTGTGAGACCCATTAGCATCGCCACAAACCTCAATTTTCTATAAGTATCTTATCAACTAAAACCATTCTGCGATAAAACTCATAAATACCAAACTTGCATAATTTTCACAATATATAGGGAAGAAAGCAATTCGCTTATATACTCCTTTTTACTCCTTTTATCACTATGATGGTTTGGAAGTTATCTAATCCTATACAAATGAATTAAGATCAAAATTGATATTTTATTAGGCAATCTTTCTAGGCATTTGATAGGAAAGGGATCTAAACAGGAATAAAGAAATATAAACACATTTTCAGGAAAAATAAGCGTTGTCGAAGTCGTCAACCAATTCAAAAAACTCCAAACAGTAAAAATAGTGATCTCTAATTAGAAGAAATTCAAAAGAGAAAAGCAGTCTAAATTCAAAAGAAAAAACTGAAGGAGAAGTAATATTTAACTGTAGTACAAATAGTAAGAATACCACCTAGAAGCGTTTAAGGTATCTATCCTACATTCTCATCCTTACTCTATCCAACTACTTGATACCGGACTTTACCCTTATTTCCGTTTTATACTTATTTCCGTTTTATCCTTATTTCGTTCACGGTTTTACCCTTATTTCGTTCACGGTTTTACCCTTTATCCCCGTTCTTTTACCTTTTGTCATTACTCTTTTATTACCCACCTTCTGATTGGTGAATCTTTTGAATTGTTTTCCTTTTATTTTTATTATATATATTTGTGTATTTCCCATGTTTGTATTTAGATCCCCCTCCTATCGATTAGATAGAAGAAGTATCAAATAGAATATCAACTTTTATTCTATCAGTTTCAAATAACTATCGAACCCTCGCAGAAACAAGTAATGGTCGGATGGTCTAGTTGGTTATGGCATCTGCTTAACACGCAGAAAGTCCCCAGTTCGATCCTGGGTTTGATCA